>CAIGQW010055671.1:6518144-6538773 GCA_903798125.1 Danio choprae | reverse complement strand
CTGATGAATAAAGGGACTAAGCCGAAGGAAAATTAATGAATTAATATCTTTACTGAGTATACTTGAACTACAGTATACTTTTAAATATAACAAATATTACATCCATATATTTATAGTAAAATTAAAAACAGTTTATAGTAAAATTAAAAACAGTTTATAGTAAAATTAAAAACATCTATTTTATTTTATATTTTTTAGGTCCATTGTGATTCATTTTATATATTTGTACAATAGATGAGTAAACATATAAGGGAACTTTTATCTACTTCTATTTGCTGATGTATGTATGCATGTATGTATATATCATGATATGATGTAAAACAGATTAAGAATGTGCATAATATAATGTATAGAAATGGTGCAGTGGAGAGGGGGGCTCTGTTGAAGCAAAGATAATTTGTCTCTATTTTTCAAATCTTTTTGAAATTGTTGTTTAATGAGTAAAATTTAAAACAATAGTAAAAACAAAAATAAATGGTCAGACAGCAAGAAACTGAATGTCTCGGTTAAAGATATAACCCTGATTCTTTGAAAAAGGAAGTGGGACATTACATTGGAGACTGACAGTATAGGGGATTCCACTTAGGAGACTAATTACTCAATTACTACAACTGAACACTACCCCAGATAGTCATGCAGTGTGAAAACATCTGTGATCTGACAACTTTAAATATGACACTGTGTGAACTCTTCACAAGGCCAAATCCCCAATCTCATTGGCCTCCGACATAACACAGACAAACCCGACTGAGAGGGAAGATTATTTACAACATTATTATGTTTATACCACTGCCTCTGCAAAAGATCCTTTCATTCTCAAAGTGCTGGTAGCTGTCGACTTGCTAAAAGACGACTCCGATAAAAGTCATTATAATATTCTACTGAAGAAAAAAGGCAGCTACATACTTAATTTTTTTTCATTTGTTTTTATATTATTTATTTTATCAAAACTACTTTGATTTCTTACTATTAAGTTGTTTTTCTGTTTAACTCTGCTAACAGGAACTTAAGTTTTGATTCGCCAGTTACAACAAGCTTTTTTCCTCAACTGTATATCACCTTTTAGGTGTGCAATAATGAAGCAACCTGCACGTGTGATGCTACCTGGGCAGGAACTGACTGCAGCATGCATGATCCACCGAAAGAGCCACCTGTCATCGAGGACCCGGGTCCCAAGGGTTCGTGACCTCTCCTTTATCCTTTAAACACAAAAACCTTGCAATATACACACACACACAACTTACAACATAGCTGTCACTTGCATACACACTTTAACTCCAAATCCACTGCAAAGCCACTTCCAAAGATCACTGCTTTTTTTTTTCTAGGTGCCAATTTTGGTAATGTGACTTTCCCACTCAAAAGACATACACAATTTTTAAGAAAAACAAAACAAAACAAAAATGGGGCCTTGAGTGACATTTTCTCTGCTGAATCACCCCTATTTCCTCTGCACAGTGAGCGTGGCCACAAACAGGCTGATAGGGGCAGTGGCAGGGACCATTCTGGCCCTGGGGGTGATTTTTGGAGGCACAGGGTGGGGAATAGAGTAAGCACCTCTTAACCCTTTAATGCCTCTCCCCCAGCAAGAGGGAGATCCTGTGCTCCCATGTGTGCGCGTGTATGTGCGGTTGTGTGTACGTGTTCTCCCAGTGGCTTTGTCCGTTGTGTTGAATGTGATGGTGCCTTGTCATTTTTTTTGTCGTGTAATTGGACTGATTGATTGGTATATCTCTTATTTTCTCCTCTCCCTTGGCTGCTATTATCATGGATATTTTTATTATCACCCTGTGTCAATGGAGTGTTGCGGTGCTTCCCTCTCTGGTCCATGTGGGGCATTTACATAGAGTCAAATCGAGAAGAAAGAAGAACGAACGAGGAAGGTGGAAAAACATCATGACTTGGACTGACATTGACGACTGACACAAATTCCCCTCGGAATTGGCCTATTTTCTTGAGCTGAGCTAAATATTCCGGTCTAACTAGATCAGATGTGTGCGTGAGTGGGTGAAAGTTCAGCGTGAGTGTGTTTGTAGGTTAGTGTTACTTTGTATGTCTGTGTGTGTGCGTCTATGCCTTTGTTTGAGTCAGTCCTGCGTTGGTAGCGCAGCTCAAAACACCTCGGTGCTTTAAAATCTTACCAATTTACCACTGTGCCCAAATCTGCAGCCGCTAAATTCCCCTAATAACATCCCACACACACACACACACACACACACACACCATGCTATCAAGGGTAAGTTGAGCCAAATCTACCCTACGGATTCCTGAGCTTTTCCTATGTCACACCAATCACATGACTAAAAGCGTGTATAACATAAGTGAAGTCCAGCATTTGATGTGTAAATCCTGCATGCTGTGCAGGTGCCCCCTGCAGCTCACGTCATGTTTCTCTTCCATCATGCCCTTCTGCAGGTCCTAGCGCCACCAACCTTATCATAGGCTCCATCGCAGGGGCCATCCTGATGGCAGCCATAGTGCTGGGGGGGACGGGATGGGGATTTAAGTAAGAGCTGCACCGCATGCTTCCTATTGCCTGCCAGCCTGGAACAGGCTCACTCACACTTAAACATACACACACACACACACACACACACACACACACTCACATACAATACATACATGCACACAACACTTACCACTACACACTCAAATTCACACACACACAAGGGCCTGGGCTTCTGCTACAGACAACAGATACTAAAACTAAGTCTAAATTCTAGTTAATGCTAGGATAAAATGACAAAGCTAAAGGATGCCAGGTGTACTTAGTCCCTTGTTTTTCTACAATTTAATAACCTTACATTTGTTTTCATGTAGAATTTTATACTAATACATAGTTTCCATATGACAGCAGATGTTAGCTTAGCTCATTAGCACGTGCTAACTAGATCAAGAAAGTAAAATTGGCTACTAAAACGACTAAAAACAACAAATAGGTCATTTAGTGTACGTCGAGACTAATAATCCCATTGGTTTAGCGCTCTGTAGACTGTAGCAGAACCTCGTGCAAACTGGCCCATCGCTTGACATGCATGCGAGCAAAATGGTAAAATGGATACTGAGCAAGATGTGTAATGACAGTTTTTGATTAACAACATTATCAAAATGTAGATTCTTTATTTTGCTATCACTATCAGTGTACAGTATCAGTAATACCATGACCAACTTACATAGTAAGGTGAGAATTGTTGGAGAAAGTAACTTTGTATGCTTATTTAAAGCTACACTATGTAACTTTTTTTGTGAAACAGAAATGAAATTTCAATACTGATTGAGCAGATCATAAATTGACCTTGCAAACTGTGTTTTCAACTACTGTGACTGTATTTTAGAGCGGTTGGGATGGGTTTAGCAGAATACTTCAATCATACACCTATGCATGCTTATGTCTTACTCATAAATAAATAGAGAAGGTCAGGCTAGTACTATATGCAGTGGGTTTTGTAGTTGCTACAAAAAAACTTGTACCAAAAATAGTAACAACACTGACTTTGTAATATTTGCTGTGCGTTGACTGGGTTCAGTGCTTAGCCTTTTGACCAAGTTTGCATTTTACTGTATCTAATATGAAAAGCAATTATGTGTAATGTAACTTTTGTAACATGATATTAAAGCAATTGTTTGTTTTAAAATGAAAAGGAATTCATCCATGTAGAATAGCTGAGCCAAACCATTCTCGCAATGTTTTTTTCTGCAAGTAACTTGGGATTTATCCATTAAAGGGCAGAAAGATGCATAGTGTAGCTTTAAAAATGTCATTAAATGTTTATAACATTAAATATGTTTTTAGCATAATTATACAAATGTATTTGGTTCAAAAAACAGTATATAAATATAAATTAGCTTCTGTTTGATTTTTGAGTTTTTGTCTTGTTTCTAGGCCAAATATATAAAAATTGGTAAATCAAGATGCATTGTCTAGACAAATAAAAATTTTGCTTTATTTTCTGAACTAATACATCCAAAGTAAGTGAGATCTTAATTAAAAAAAGACTAAATAATCTGCCAATGGGGAAAAAAAATCTTGTTTTCGGTTTGAAAAATGTTTTTTTCACTCATCCCACTGGCCGATTACTTTGCTTGTTTTATAGAAAAAGTATTAATATTATTTCTGAAAACAAAACAATATTTTTAACTTGTCTATAAAATGCTTTTTTTATCTAAGTATGTATTTTTGGGCTAAAAACAAGACAGGAACTCTAAATAGGAAAATATTTTTTTGCAGTGAGTCTACAGACTTGTAAAACCTTTTTAAGCTAGGAGGAAATTCTGGGAAGCTAGCTTTAAGATCTGGAGGTCCTCCAGGAATATGTAGCTCACCGCAGCATGCTCATTTGCACATAGCATCTTGACTGAGCCCATTTAGAGTTTGCATGCAGACTGGCACCAAGCCAGAGCTAAAGCGGAGTGCTATCAGAGCATCGCACAAAGGCTGGGCTCACCTCAAGTGAAGGGAAGGGAGGGGTTGTTTGTTGTTTTCCTTGCTTTGAGAAGCGGGGTGGGTTGTTGGGGCGGGACGGGACGGGATGACGACTTTCTGACCCGCTCTCCTCGCCGTGATCTCTCTCTCAATCCCCCCTCCGTTGTCTGAAAGGGTGAGAGTTTGAGCGGAGAGGGGTGGAGGTTGTGTCGTAGGCAGCCTTTGTGCCATGGCTGGCTGCCACGCCCTCTTATCTCCCGGAAGGCCCTGGGCCCCCCTGAAAACCTAGAACAGAGCAAGAGCCCTCACCCCCCACCCGGACTCGCCCGGCACCGCTGCCTTTACTGCCTGCTTCACAGAGACCTGGTACAGACACACGCGCTGCACTGCACCTGCATGCTACCCCAGTCACCCCCCCCCCTCCCCCTCTTTCCCCCTACACAGCGATAGTGGCGTCTCCCACCTAACCTCTCTATGGACGGGTGCATGTTAAACTGCTGGGATGCCCCACATCAAGCCACGCTACGGGGAGGTTGTGTCAAACCCCTGTCGTTGTTGGTGTTGTTGCAGTTCTTGTTGCCTTTCTTGTTGTTCCTGGTGGTATCGTCGTCGTTCATGTTGTGGGTGTGATGTCCTTTTCTGACCCTCGATGTTGTACACTCTTTCTTGCTGTTCTTTATGTCTATGTCCATGTTTTTCTCCCAGGAGGTAATGTTCTTTTTCCACATCCCTTGTTGTCTTTTCTAACACATACTCACCTGAAGTCAGCAATCGCTGCGAAGGACCACCGCTTTTACCCACCGCAACCAGATGTGTTTAGGCTGGGCTGTTCTTTCCTGGAGGGTGTCTGTCCTGCAGATTTTAGCTTCAGCCAGGCTTGCCTAGGAGTTTTTTTTTTAAAGAGTCTGAAGGTCTTAATTAAAAGGGATAGTTCACCCAAATCTGAAAATATATTTTGAAGAATTTACCAGCCAAAATTTCTTTTAACCAGCCATTCAGAAACAGGTAGTAATACTATTACTACAGGAAGTAATTCACTTACAGTAGTTTTTAGTTTATCATTGCTTAAAGGGCTTCTATTTACAAGATGTAAGATAAGTCTTTGGTGTCTCCAGAATGTGTTTGTAAAGTTTCAGCTCAAAATAACCATCAGATTATTTATTATACGCAAAAAGTATGCCCATTCTGGGCTCAGAGCAAAGTATAGCTGTTTTTGTAGCCTGTGCCTTTAAATGCAAATTAACTGGTTCTCCCCGCCCACCGCTCCCACGAGCGTGTCTGCTTCTCATGCGTTATGTCAAATAAACAGCAGTCAGTGACAGAGAATGATCACAAAGAGCTGGAACAGATCTTTTAATCCCAGTTTCTTTGCAAATCCTGTTCTGTGGATGTTTGTGTTACTACGGAGACGTTAATACGCGCATCGATTTAGTGGCCGGAGAAAAGCGCATTCACGTTGCCGTGGCCCTCAATCACTGGGATTTGGATACTATTTTAACATAGGAATTTTTTTTTTTTTTTAAAGAGACTTATTGTGTTTATATCACTCCAATATGACAGTGGACACACTATACCTACACACAGTTCTGTCCAAACAGCTTACATAAGTTGAAGAAAAAAGTCTAAACAAATCGATTAATGGGAACTGTTAACTTTTTTTTTTTTTCCCCCCGGTTTCTTTGAATAATGAATAAATCCATTCTATTGACTGAAAGCCAGACAGTCAAATCAGCAATCTCTCGTTTTTTTACACACATTCCCATTACCCCTCATCCTCAGACAGGGCTAGTGTATATAAATACTAGTATATCTAAAACCTCTTTTGAGAAAGAGGTTCTCACTATATTGTGTTGTAATTCATAAAAACCTCACCTGCAAACTGGCGGCTGAAACTGCTATAAATACTCGCTAACACTTAGTTTTACTTGGATTTGGTGCTTGTCGAGTGATCATTTTAGGCTCTGCCTGTAACCATTTACTTCTAGGGATTTTGTTTTTCCTACAATGGAAGTCAATGGTTACAGGTTTTCAGTTTTCTTCAAAATATCTTTTTAATGTTCAACACTATAAAGAAACCCAATGGTTTGGAACCACCTAAGAGCGAGTAAACAGTCATTTTGGGGTGAACTATCCCTTTAAAGTTGACTTAAAACTCTGCAGGACAGTTGCCTTCCAAGTAGCAGGACTGGACATCCCTGATGTCAAGAGTAAAACAAGGCATTACCACTAGCTAATTATTCTTCTAATTAAGAATCTGAGCAAACATCTAGTAGGTGGTTGCTGTGGGTAAGGCGGTATAATGGGCAGCAAGTTGTATGTTGATTTCTCTGGCATTGCCTGCACTAACCCCCTTTTGTTTATTTTGTCCTGTTTGTCCTCAACACCAAGAAATGTCAAGAAAAGACGATACGACCCTAACGCCAGTGCCATCTAAAGGCTAAGAGAACTGCACCCTTGCCTAGTGTGCCCCAGGGTTCAGCGGGAACCCGCTGGACTGTACCCTCTCCTGCTGCTGACGGCGTCGGCATTACTTGAATAAAAAAAGGACAGAAAGCGAGAGAAGAGAGAGACTGAATGATCAATCATTTTTTCATCCCATGTCACATAGAACTGCTTCTCTAGCGCTGCCCCCTTCCCCGCGTTCCTTTTTCCTCTGGTCCCGAGCATCCACACTGAGCATCCCCGAAATACTGATAGAGGATGGTAGCACTCATCGGGGCATGACTTCCGGTTCACACGCCCCTACCTCCGGTTCCGACCCAGGCATGACCAGCTTCAGCTGTGGACCTCGCATGGCAGAGGAGGGACACCAATGCAAGAACATATTTGTTCATTTAAAAAAAAGAAGAATGACTTGAAGTTCTAGTAGGTTGGTGACACACGTGATTGTGTGTTTTACCATGATGTCTAATGAGAGGGACCCATATCTTCTTTGGACAAACATTTCAAGGCAGTCTTTTTTTAGCATGTTATTGCAGCCATTTTCTGTAGTATTAATGAAGACACCCAGACGAAAAAGTACAAAAAAAGAAAAAAAAAATCAATCCATTTGGCCAGCAGCGTATACAGCTGCATGATGAAATCACCACAGTTATATATGCCTGATGACATCAATTCCCCTTAAAAGAAAAAAAAAATGAAAGAACAAAACTGGCTGGGCCCTGTAGGTCTGCCCTGACCTGAATGCCGTAACTGGCCAATCAGAGAGCTGCATGATGTAGTTGCACTGGGGGCGGAGCCCACACAGCCTGCTGCGCTTTTCAAGGTATCTGCATGTCAAAGGAAAAAAAAACAGTTAACATTTACTTACTATGCAAAGGGGAAAACGTTGCACAAACCCAAAGGTTTGGTAAAGAATTCTCGACCGAGACTAACAATGAAATTGATCTCAAGCTAGCGGATTATTAATAAGGCAGTCTTTTATATGCTCGGCCATCTATGTTTGACATTATAATAAGCTTCTGATTACTTAAAATGAATGTTTCTATGAAAATCTCAGCTTCTGAAAAACTCAAACGTCATTGTCATCTGTGTGGGACAGCATAAACTTGAGGCACGTGCGATATTATTAATAGAACGGGGCTTTTTGCAATAGAGGGAGCTCGTATTTTGGCCGATTCCACTGAAATATGAGCAGAGAGAGAGGGTGTTTTTCTATACTACCATTGATCTACACCATCAGGTTTTTGAACTCATCTTCTAAACCCTGAGCCCTTTTACAGCCATCTCATGTTCCCATGGAAACATCGCCAAAACAACAGATAATGATAATAAAATGGATAAAAATTTACCTTCTCGTTTCTTCATTCGTCCTTTGCAAATCATCACACTTATTAGTATAATAACTTTATTGTGTATCGAATGCAAAATATGTTCAGAATAATTATGTTTATGGAAAAATATTCAAAGTATATTTAAAAACAAATCAATAAAAAAAGCACAGCGCATACATTTACTATAAAACCCCACATTGCTTATACCACGATAATGGATTTTCTCAATTTCATTCATTCATTCCTTTTCCTTCAGCTTAGTCCATTTATTCATCAGGGGTTGCCACAGCAGAATGAACCGCCAACTTATCCAGCTTGTTTTACACAGTGGATGCTTTTCCAGCTGCAATCCAGTACTGGGAAACACCCATAGACTCTCAATTTAGTTTACTCAATTCACCTATACCGCATGTCTTTGGACTGTGGGGGAAACCGGAGCACCCAGAGGAAACCCACGCAAACACAGGGAGAACATGCAAACTCAGCCGGGACTCAAACTAGCAACCTTCTTGCTGTGAGGTGACAGTGCTAACCACTGAGCCACCATGTCGCCCATTTTCTCAATTTACTTTTGAATATTTGTGAACTTCTGCCTAGTCATAAATGATCCAGAGGAGCTCAAAGTCTAGAAAAAGAACCAAAAACATTCCATGTGACTTCAAACGAAGCTCCAAGAACACATTTGTGCACCAAAAAAACAGTAAAAATTACTTTTCCCGCCAATATCTTCCACATCAGATCAGGGTGTTTCTATGTTGCACTTCTGACTCTAATGGTATTACATCATATTGCTCCTAGCAGTAAACGTGCATCCTGATGATCTGAGAAGATATAGACGAACAGTTCTAAGTTGTATTTACATTTTTTGTTTTGGCACACAAAAGTGTTCATGGAGCTTATTATGATTACAGTTGAACCACTGAAGTCAAAGGAATTGTTTGACATGTTTGCTGGACTTTGAATGTCTCACAATTGATCATTAGCTATGTTTCCATCCACCAATTTTTATGCGCATTTTATATATGCGGATATATTTTATATATGCGGATATGATAGAAACGCCAAGATGCGGATCAATTTTGAAAATGCGCATAAAAAAACGTATGCGCACAACTGAGTAGGATACACTTTTTATTCGGTAAGAAAAGATGCTCATAAACTACGATGAAAACACTTTTACTGAACAAATTCCAGTATGTGGATTAAAAAAGTCATGTGATTTTGTTATAAGAGATCATGTGATGATAAAAATGTGTGTGAATGGACAAACCAGCAGGCTGACCACATTGTAAAACATCTGAAATGTGGTTTTGGTCATTCTGAAATGTCGTAACCATCTTTGTATTAGTGTTATTATATTATTAATTACCTCCAGAACTGTCAAGAGTGTCTGTGCTCCACGTCTCCCGCATTCAAACGCCACAATGCATTCATTGCGTGTCGGCATTGTCTTCTGAGGCACAAGTCATTTATTAAATAAAGAAAAGATTCAGGCAGCTTCTCCTACTGGCTGCAGCAAATTCAGTTTAAACGTTTGATATTTGGCGCCAGTTAATCAGGAAGCGATGATTGTGTTGTCTTTAACTCGTTGGATGGAAACGCTGCTTTATTCTGCGTCTTTTATGTGATATTCCAGTTTTGCGCATAAATTTAATTTGCATTTTTAGATGGAAACAAAGCTAGTGCTGTATATGGAGGATGAGAGAGCTCCAGGATTTCATCTCAAAACATCTTCATTTGTGTTCCGAAGATGAACGAAGGAAGAACATGACGGTGAGTAATTAATAGCAGAATTTTCATTTTCGGTTGAAGTAATCCTTTAATTCCAAACTCTCTATTATAATGAATGACTCGTAAATGTAATTAGTGAAAATGCGAGGCACCGCTTGTTTGCAAGCTTGTGATTGTCACCATCATGCCAAACTGGGGGTCTTTACAGAAGTGACGAGATGAGAAACGGAGTCTCTAACTCCCTCTGCCGCCGTCATCAGCATTTCTTTCCGGAGACAGACTAACCCTGATGGAGAGAACACACAAAACCAGCACACGTCAATTCAGATGCACTCAATGTAAATATTGATTTATTATTGTTTTGTTTATTAATAAAATCATACATTTGTAAATAAATGTTTAATAAATATTTAATAAAGGATACAAAATATAGTTCATTTAATGGTTCTACTTTATTTTATGTGTGTAAACACTTATATTGTTAATAAGGTTAAGGACAGTAATTATAGCATCTAATTATATACAGGTGTTTACAAATGTATCACTAAAATGTAAATGCAGTTAAAGACTAAATTATTAACCCTCCTGTGAAAATTTTATTAGTTTTCAAACATTAGCCAAGTGCTGTTTAATGAAGACATTTTCTTTCATCACATTTTTAAACATAATAACTCATTTCTAATAACTGTCTCTGCCATGATGAAAGTACATAATATTTCACTAGATACTAGCTTATTGATTTTGCAAGATAGTATAATATTATAGCATTAAATAACTAAAGTTAATGAACTTAAATAGGCTAATTAGGTTTATTTGGCAAGTCATTGGACAACAGTGGTTTGTTCTATAACCAATTGAAAATTATTATTTAATAATCTTAATGAAGCTAGTAATATTGACCACGGCAGTTTTACATTTAAATATTCCAATTTATTCCAGGCAACAAAAAAGAAACTTACACTAGAATAAAACTACAACAAAATATTTCCTGGCTGTTTTAGAATATTTGAAAAAGAATTCAAATGTCAAAGGATGGCTAATAAATGTGTCCTCGACTGTATACCTACACTGTGCAATATTTAATGTCAAAAAGTCAAGACAACAAACAGTTTTTGTTGCTTTAATCCAGTGTTTCTCAACCACGTTCCTGGAGGACCACCAACACTGCATGTTGTGGATGTTCCTTTTGTCTGTCACACCCATTACAGGTCTTTCAGTCTCTGCTAATGATCTGAATCAGGTTTGTTTGGTTAAGGAGACAGGGAAAATGTGCAGAGCTGGTGGTCCTCCCGGAACGTGGTTGAGAAACACTGCTTTAACCTATTTTATTAAGTTGACCAGGTTTTAACTAAATTGTTTAAGTTATACAAAGGTTAACTTAATATTTTTAGTTAGTTTGATTAATTTTGTGATAACTAAAAAAGTTAATTTGATTTAATTTAATTTGATGCATTTGAAAAATGTAAGGCAGCAAGATGTTTTTACAGCGTACAGTTGAAGTCAAATTTATTTATATGCTGTGAATATCTTCTTTTTTTTTTATATATTTCCTAAATGATAAAACGGAGCAAGGAATTTTTCACAGTATGTCTGATAATATTTTTTCTTCTGGTAAAAGTCTTATTTGTTTTATTTTGGCTAGAATAAAAGCAGTTTTTTATATTTCAATATTATTAGCCCCCTTAAGTAATATTTTTCTCAATTGTCTACAAAACAAACCATCGTTACCGTATCTTGAAAATATTATCATGGCATATGTCATCATGGCAAAGACAAAAGAAATCAGTTATTAGAAATGAGACAATAAAACTATTATGTTTAAAAATGTGTTGAAAAAATCTTCTTTCCGTTAAGCAGAAATTGGGTCAAATAATAAACAGGAGGGCTAATAATTCAGACTTCAACTGTACCTACAAAATATTGCATATATAATATTGCATTAATTGTATTAAATTATTAATTTAAACCACATTTAACATTTAAACGTACATGTACATTACAAACTTACAGCTGAAATCAGAATTATTAACCCCCTTTAAATGTTTTTTCTTTTTTAAATATTTCCCAAATGATCTTTAACCGAGCAAGGAAATTTTCACAGTGAAATTTTTCACTGATGATATTTTTTCTTCTGGAAAAAGTCTTATTTGTTTTATTTTGGCTAGAATAAAAGCAGTTTTTAACAACAAACCAACAAACCATCATTATACAATAACTTGCCTAATTGCCCTATCCTGCCTAGTTGACCTAATTAACCTAGTTGGTTAATTTCACTTTAAGCTGTATAGAAGTGTCTTGAAAAATATCTAGTAAAATATTATGTACTGTCATCATGGAAAAGATCAAAATAAATCAGTTATTAGAAATGAGTTATTAAAACTATTATGTTTAGAAATGTGTTGAAAAAAATCTTCTCTTCGTTAAACAGAAATTGGGGGAAAAATAAACGGGGGGGGGGGGGGGGGGAGGGTTTATAATTCAGGGGGTTTAATAATTCTGACTTCAACTGTACAATGTTGCTAACATAATAATAACAAAAATGCAGAAACCTGAGGCTGTATATAGAGAAAGCCCATTTCGAAGTCTCTGTATAAGCTCGCAGAGATCCTCCTCGTCATCCATCTCTGAATCATCTGAGTGTTCATCCAGTGCTAAATCCGACATGCACCCATGAAATAAAGAAAGATCCTTTCCATCATTTTGTAGCTCCTCCTCTTCTGCATGTAGCCTCTCCTCTTCTGCCTGTAGCCCCTCCTCCTCTTGCTGTACTGAAGCTGCATGGACATCCTGCATCAAAACACTCTCTGTGTCATCCAGATTTGTGGAGATGTCCTCTGAAACCTCATACAGTGTGTCCTCTTCCTCTTCAAACCTTTGTTCCTGATGTGTTCCTCTCTCCTCCACTTCATGCTCTCTGCTGGAGCTTTCATGAGGCTTTAAACATCCAGGTTGTGTCCAGTTGGTCTCACTAATGCTGCCGTCATGTTCTGGTTGAAGGTTTGAATGGGAGGTTTTGAGCTCTTCTTTGTGCCGCAGACTCAACAACTGTGACAATAACAGGGAAATACAGTTACTAGTTATGGAGTAAAAACTATTTGAATAAAATAAAATAAAAATGTGGTCACATGACATGGTCGAATATTGTATTGCTTAGAAAGTGGTGTCATTCCAAAATAGCCATTGGTAACACTTTAGAATAATGGACCATTAGTTAATGTTAGTTACTGTATTTACTAACATTAACTAAGTATGAATAATCTTTTATTAATCATAGTTATAATGCAATAACTAATGCATTATTAATATCCAAATACCATAATAAATGTATTACTAATTGTTTGTTCATGTTAGTAAATATATTAACTAATGGACAATTATTTTAAAGTGTTACCTAGTCATTTTTCCTTCAAAAAGTATAGAAGATTGTGTTATTTTGATTTATATATAGTTTGTTTTTAATTATATAGTTCGTCTCTGTCCTGTAACATGCAGAGCTGTTCATATCCTTGAACAGTTTTTGTTTTTTTTTATCAAAATGATCTGCAACAGTTAGATGCCATCAGTCATGTAGTTTTTACATGTTAAAATGAACATTTTGTTAAAGGTGTAATGTACTTTTTTGTTTTATGAGGACACCAACAAGCTGGAATTGCATAATTCTCATAAGTCATACAGATCCTAACAGGGAGTGAACTGAACACACATACTCGTTTTACCACATACACCCTACATGCTTACATTTATAGTTGAATTGCATATATAATTTCCATCCATGTGGGTTATACTGTATATTGTTTTACAAAAAATCTTTTTCGGCTTAGTCTCTTTATACATCAGGAGTCACCTCAGCAGAATGAACCACCAACTTATCCAGCAAATGTTTTACACAGCGGATGCCCTTCCAGCTGCAACTCAATACTGGGAAACATCCATACACAGTCATTCACACACATACACTACGGCCAATTTAGTTTACTCAATTCACCTATACTACATGTCTTTGGACTGTGGGGGAAACCGGAGCACCTGGAGGAAACCCATGCCAACACGGGGAGAACATGCAAACTCCACACAGAAAAGCCAACTGACACAGACGGGACTCGAACCAGCAACCTTCTTGCTGTAAGGTGACAGTGCTAACCACTGAGCCACTGTGTCCCCCTTGCAATCTGTTAGTTGTTGTTTATTTTTTAAATTTATGTCTGAATGACGCAGTGTTGGATAGCATCTGATTGCCTGTAATCTGTATTATATTTAGATTCATGTTAAAATGTTCATAAGCAGATTACAGTAATACTTTAATGGCTAACATGATTGTAAAGTACTCTCACAATATTCTCACAATGTGATTCTCCTTAATTCTTTTGTTTCTTTTTTTAATGTTCTGTATCATATGATTTAGCTTCGAATATTCACAAAATATAAATAAGTACTTTAGAATAAATGTATTTATGATCCATGCTTCAGAATATGAGGTCGAATACAATAAATATGAAAATAGGCCAGTTATTGTGTAATTTGTAATCAGTCAACTACTAGCTTGTACTTGACAAATATGCATCACATTTAGATGAATGGAAACTTTATATGAACTTAAAGGAACACTACACATTTTTTTCTTTTTTTAGGAAATCGGCTCATTTTCAAGTCACCTAGTGTTAAACAGATGAGTTTTACCAATTTTTTTATCCATTCAGCCGATCTCCAGGTCTGGCAGAAACACTTTTAGCTTAGCTTAGCATAAATCATTGAATTGGATTAGACCATTAGCACCTCATTCAAAAATGTCAAAAAAGAGTTTAGATAATTTACCTAATCAAAGCTTGACTCTTACATTATATACCAAGTCTGATGGAAAATGAAAAGTTGCTATTTTCTAGGCCGATATGGCTAGGAACTAAACTCTCATTCTGGCGTAATAATCAAGAAACTTTCCTGCAGTACCATGGCTGCAGCAGGCACAATGACATTACAGAAGACTCAAACTTTAAATAGGAAAATTATTTAAACTCTTTTGAATTTTTTGAGTGAGATGCTAATGGTCTAATCAGATTCGATTGTTTATGCTAAGCTAAGCTAATAGTGCTCCGGCCAGATTAAAAATGATAAAACTCAACTGTTTAACTGTAAGGGAGTTGTAAAGCGAGCATATTTGTGGAGTTTAACATTTAAAGTTGGCAAATAGGCCTAGATAAATCTTCTTCATGCCACTTCTCACATGTCTGACTGTGTCCAGTTCTTCTTCCAGATGCTGGTTCTGTTGGTTGAGCGTCTCCATCATGCTCTTCAGCTCAGTGCATTTGTCCTCCAGTGAATCATGCTCTGACTGAGCTGCGACTCTCCACACCTGAAACTCTTTCTCCAGGAGCCTGATCATAACATGGCAAAACACACATACACCCACACTGAGCTCCAATGCAATCTTTTCTATTCTTTCTGTACAATTTATATTCGAAAAGAGCTCACCATTTATCTCTCTGCAGATCCCTCATGGCCTTCTGGGTAACACTGATGTCTTTCTGGAGTTCAGCGGTTTCTCTCTGTAACACCATAGATATAAAAGTATTCATAAGGTGATCATTTATCATGCATCATGGTCATCTAGCAAGATGATTAATCAAAATTTATATATTTTTAAGGTGTAGTATCAATATGTTAGTCTTATGGTTATCTATAATTTAATAAATTCCAAAACGACGACAATATTTGCAAGGTCTAAGCGAGTGATTTTATAATTGTAGGCACATTTGGCTTCCAAAGCCAACATTTTTTCAGCTTTTATTCATTCATTCATTTTCTTTTCGGCTTAGTCCCTTTATTAATCTGGGGTCGCCACAGCGGAATGAACCGCCAACTTATCCAGCATGTGTTTTACGCAGCGGATGCCCTTCCACCTGCAACCCATCACTGGGAAATATCCATACACACTCATTCACACACATACACTACGGACAATCTAGCTTACCCAATTCACCTATACTGCATGTCTTTGGACTGTGGGGGAAACCGGAGCACCCGGAGGAAACCCATGCGAACACTGGGAGAACATGCAAACTCCACACAGAAATGCCAACTGACCCAGCCGAGGCTCGAACCAGCAACATTCTTGCTGTGAGGCGATTGTTTTCAGCTTTTTAAAAAATGGTTTGATTTTTGACTGTGTATAAAATGTATTGATTATTTTCAAAAATCACTAGATGTTACATGCCATGACAATACAATATTTTCTGTAAAAAGTGACTTATATTGCCAAAAATCATCATTTCTTGAATTAGTCCGTGCATTTTTTTCCATCATGTATCACTGCCTAAGCAAAAAATTTTATTTAACTTTTCTTTTGCCAATATTTATTTATTTTTTAGTTCTAAATGTTGAATTTCCTAATAACTTTTTTCTAACAAAAATGTGTCCTTAAATCTCAATTCTGTTATCAAGCTTTGCCCTTAAATTGGTGGAATTATCTCCCACAGCTTTGTAAAAAAACAGAAAATGATGTCATTTCCCTCGCTCATAAGATGTGAAACACTGAAAGGTGTGTGTGTGTGTGTGTGTGTGTGTGTGTGTGTGTGTGTGTGTGTGTTTCTCTCTGAGAAAGTATGTCATTTAAAAAGATCTTACACATTTTGGTAAACTGTCAATACTGTTACAAATACATTATTTAATTGATCACACGTTGTACAATTTAAAAATATTTTAATCCTGATTTTATTAGTGCCATGTGCTCTTAGCATTAATGCTAGCAAGTGTACTTTTGGCAAAAATAAAAATCAAATAAATAAAAATAAACAAAATTATTCTTTACTCTCCCTCAGGTGGTTCCAAACATTTGTACGTTTCTTTGTTCTGTAACCATTGACTTACATAATATTTTTTTCCTACATTGAAAGTCAAATTTTACAGATTTACAGCATTCTTCAAAGTATCTTATTTTGTGTTCAACAGAACAAAGAAACGCAAACGGGTTTGGAACAAGTAAAGGGTGAGTAAACTGGGTACATTTTCATTTTGGGGTGAACTATCCCTTTAACTACATGTACCTGCTATATAATCAGGGTTTGCTTTAGAATTAGATGTATGCAATCAGTGCATTATATACTTTTATTGTTACAGTAAGTACATGTAACAAAGATATCTGTGCAATGTTACATTATTTAGATTACAAAGTTTATTAAAATGGGAGGTTGTATTGGTACACAGAAAGAGCACGAGTTACCTGAGGGATCTGTATCTCTTCTGTCTGCAGGCTTTTAGACTCTACTGTAACAGCAGCAGTAGCAGCAGTCAGAGTTGCTTCAGCAGCATCATGTGTGTCTGGATATGCAGCAAACTGCAGCGCTGGAGACGAGGCACTGCACACACACACACACACACACACACACACACACACACACACACACACACACACACACACACACACACACACACACACACACACACACACACACACACACACACACACACACACACACACACACACACACACACACACACATACACACATGCAATCATCTGGATGCTCTTAAACATGTACTATTTGTGACTCATCTACTGTTAACCCAAAAAAACCTGTGTACCTATAACGCAGCTCTGCACTGGATCCTGCTCTCAAGGCTCTCTTCCTCTCTGCTTCCCTTCGGGTGTGTCGAGGAACCAAAGCATGTCGGGCGCTGGACGCCAATGATGCCATCGACTCCTTCCAGGATGGCTGAACAAACCACACATAATTATTGAGATTCATTTACATTTCTTTAACTTCTATGAAAATACTAACTTAGAGCTTTGGACTGTGAGTTACTATATTTATAATAGTGTATGCAAATTGTGATATGCTTGTTTGTTGACCTGAGTGCAGTACTCCAGGACAGGATGGGAGGGCTTGTGTTTCCTGCTGCGTCTCTCCGTCAGAAAGCAGCTTTGGCAGAGGTGTACATTCAGGCATTTCAGACAGCGATACCTACAGTTTAAGGAGGTCAGACCATGTCAAACACATATAACCATAATATAAATGTTATTTTAGTATCATTTATATACTATAATATAGGACTTTCTTCTTCTTTTTTTGAGAAATAAGCTCATTTTCAAGTCACCTAGTGTTTTTGAACCCATTCAGCTGATCTCCAGGTCTGCCGGAAATGTTTTTAGCTTAGCTTAGCATAAATTGAATCAGCATTGAATCAGATTAGACCATTAGCATCTCACTATATAATGGTTTTATTAAGATTTGTAATTAAAGGAATAGGTCACCCAAAATGAAAAATCTATCACCATGTTCATACCCTTTATGTGTTCCCAACTGTTTTGTTCGATTGAACACAAAAGAAGACATATTGAAGATATTTGGAAACCTGTAGCCATTAACATCCATAGTAGGTAAAACAAATACTATAAAAGTCAATGGTTACATATTTCAAACATTCTTCGTTATCTTGTTTTGTGTTCAACAGAACTAAAAAAACTCAAACTGGTTTGGAACAAGTCAAAGGTGAGCAAATCATCACACAATTTTCTCTTTTTTTGGGTGAACTATCCTTTTAACATGTATTTGCAGTTTTCTTTTTAATTTTCTTTTAGTTTGCCATTGTATTTTTCTTTTTGTTACTTCTTTTGTTTAGATTTAGGCGGCACGGTGGCTCAGTGGTTAGCACTGTCGCCCCACAGCAAGAAGTTTGCTGGTTCAAGTCCCAGCCAGGTCATTTGGCATTTCTGTGTGGAGTTTGCATGGGTTTCACGGATTTCACGGACTTCACGGATGCTCTGGTTTTCCCCACAGTCCAAAGATATGCAGTATAGGTGAATTGGATGAACTAAATTGGCCGTAGTACATGAGTGCGTGTGTGAATGTGAGTGTGTATGGGTGTTTCCCAGTGCTGGAAAAGCATTCGCTGCGTAAAACATATGCCGGAATAGTTGGCGGTTCATTCCGCTGTGGCGACCCCTGATGGATAAGGGACTAAGCCGAAGGAAAATTAATGAATAAATGAATGGGTTTAGATTTATTTTTATTCCATTGTTGTTCTTCGTAGTAAACGATACCTAATATATTATCCTTGTAGTGATTTTTTTTTGGCATTGAGCACTGTCTACCGATAATCAATGCTATTGCTTTCGCGTGTCTTGTTTAGCCCAATGTATTTAAGCTGATCCATTCCTGCGTATCTTTGCTTGGTTTTTGTTGTTCCTAACCAGTTGTTGCTGTAAGTCTGCTCTAGTTATTAGAAGTGTTCTCTTTTGAGCTTTTTTTTTATTTCTATCTACTGTTTGTTTGTTTGTTTGTTTGTTTGTTTGTTTGTTTGTTTGTTTGTTTGTTTGTTTGCCTTTTTCTGGATATTGTAGTTCCTTTTTTACCTTTTGGCATTTTTGTATTTTGTTGACCAAAGATATTTTCTGTTTTTGAAACTGCCTTTTGACAAGATTTTGTAATCGTTAATATTTTTTTCTCCATTATAAGAAATTATTGACTCGACTCTGACAACAATTGATCTACTACCTTTATATACACACACATGCATCACACATTCAGCATGCACTGAGCTGTTTAACCCACATCAAGGATGTGCCTACCTGAGGCCAGTGATGGGAAAGGCTTTACAGGCATGGCAGTGAACTCTGTGTTGTACAGCCTCACTCACTGAAATCCTGTAGAGAGTGGACAGCCATAAGAGCAGACGCGGCTCTGACTGCAGCCACCAAATAAAATGCTCCTCAGTGACATGCGCACTGATTACCTGAGAGCAAAAAGTATACATGTAAAATGATAAAACTTCAAAGATTTAAGTGTTTACATATGTGTGAGCTAATATCAGAATCAGAATATCTGCTAAGGTTTTGTTTAGCCTGAATTATATTGAATTTGATCAGAAAAAAATATATATGACCTGTTTATTAAGTTACTAATAAAAATAGCATTTCTCTAGGGAGATGTTATATTCCCAGTATTATGCAGCCCTATCTATTTTATAGTATATTATATTTTATATATTTTCTTTTGTAGATTTGATTAAATAAATTATTGAATGAGTGAATATTACTTGAATTATTATTCATTCATTCATTTTCTTCTCGGCATAGTCGCTTTAATAATCTGGGGTCGCCACAGCGGAATGAACCGCCAACTTATCCAGCATATGTTTTATGCAGCGGATGCCCTTCCAGCTGCAACCCATCAATGGGAAACATACATATACAGTCATTCACACACATACACTACGGACAATTTAGCTTACCTAATTCACCTATAGGGCCTCACAGTGGCGCAGTGGGTAGCACGTTCGCCTCACAGCAAGAAGTCGCTGGTTCGAGCCTCGGCTGGGTCAGTTGGCGCTTCTGTGTGGAGTTTGCATGTTCTCCCTGTGTTGGCGTGGGTTTCCTCCGGGTGCTCCGGTTTCCCCCACAAGTCCAAAGACATGCGGTACAGGTGAATTGGGTAGACTAAATTGTCCGTAGTGTATGGGTGTGTATGGATGTTTCCCAGAGATGGGTTGCAGCTGGAAGGGCATCCGCTGCGTAAAACATATGCTGGATAAGTTGGCGGTTCATTCCGCTGTGGCGACCCCAGATTAATAAAGGGACTAAGCCGAAATGAAAATGAATGAATGAATGAATAATTCACCTATAGCGCATGTCTTGGGACTTGTGGGGGAAACCCACGCGAACACGGGGAGAACATGCAAACTCCACACAGAAATGCCAACTGACCCAGCAG
>CAIGQW010055671.1:6495253-6518044 GCA_903798125.1 Danio choprae | reverse complement strand
ACAGAAATGCCAACTGACCCAGCCGAAGCTCGAACCAGCGACCTTCTCATTGTGAGGCGATTGTGCGACACACTGCACCACCCTGAATTATTATAACTATTATATATATATATATATATATATATATATATATATATATATATATATATATTTTTTTATAATGTTCTTGTCGGGCCTCACAGTGGCGCAGTGGGTAGCACGTTCGCCTCACAGCAAGAAGGTCGCTGGTTCGAGCCTCGGTTGGGACAGTTGGCGTTTCTGTGTGGAGTTTGCATGTTCTCCCTGTGTTGGCGTGGGTTTCCTCCGGGTGCTCCGGTTTCCCCCACAAGTCCAAAGACATGCGGTACAGGTGAATTGGGTAGACTAAATTGTCCGTAGTGCATGAGTGTGAATGGGTGTGTATGGATGTTTCCCAGAGATGGGTTGCAGCTGGAAGGGCATCCGCTGCATAAAACATATGCTGGATAAGTTGGCGGTTCATTCCGCTGTGGTGACCCCAGATTAATAAAGGGACTAAGCCGAAATGAAAATGAATGAATGAATGAATGTTCTTGTCAAAAAATGAATTAAAATGAAAATTAATCTCATTATTTCTATATTTATAAAGCAGAAAGAAATCATAAAAATATAACTTACTATTATTATTATTAATATTATTATTATTATTATTATTCAAATGAAATCCCTGAATCCAAATTTTGAAAACCATCTTTAATAAATAACTAATTACTCATTAAAGGTGTTACAAATTTTCCATACCCCGCTGAAGCAGGACGACACAGCCGTTTCAGCATGACCAAAAACATGGTTTTCTTGAACCACAGCTGGAACCTTAACCAGAACATTGAGTTTAAAAAACACATTAGCTTTATTTACAAATGCCTGTAATTCTTTGTCTCAAACTGTGATTGCACTTTCTGGAGCCAGCACCTAAGCTTTTCACTCATCATAGTACACGTGCTGCTGATGATGTGACAATAAAAGTGATCTGATTGGATTTGATTTGATATTTTCTAACCTGGCTGAGGTCTTCCAGCAGGACTCTGAGTGCACTGCGACTGATGGAGCCCCTGTCGCTCTCCTGATTCCCACTGTAGCTCTCGGCCAGTCTGAACAGAGCTGCAGAAACACAAGCACACTCTCAACACTCAACCATGATCATGACAACATCCAGAAAGTTCAGAGCAGAATCATAATAAGAGATACAAATGTGTAACAAACCCCTCTGTTTAGCTGAGAGAGTGTCTCCACAGAGGGCGATCAGCGCAGCCTCCACTGACCTCAGCAGAATAACACCAGTTTGCCCTCTAAAAGAAAGCAGAGACCTTCAAGTACACAATCATAAATGCAAAAATAGACTATATTTTCAAATCTAAATTCACTCCTCACCTGTCAAACAGTTTAAAGAGAAGCCTGGTGGTCTGATCTGTAGCTTCAGGAACAGCCTGATCAGGAAGTTCATGTGAGATACTCCTGAATAGCTCTTCTAGATGCTGCTGTACATCTTCTTGAGCAAGACTAATCAGGGGTTCCCCGGAACTCCATAAAGTGTTAAAAATTGGACGCAAATCCTGCAGTGACACCAGATGCACTGAGATAAAAAAAAAATGTTGAGACATATAAGTGAGTAATATAAAAATGTTATATCATTATGCATATGGTTACATTTCACACACATACAGTACACACACATCTGTTAGTATTGGTGGTTTACCCAGACTCTCCATAGGCGTAATGTAATTTATACAGTAAAACTGGTCATTATTACCCTAACCCTAAACTCAACCATCACAGAAAACCTGTAGCATATTTTGAATGTTTTCAATTAAGTATGATGTTTTAACAGTTGTGACACAAGGTCCTGTTTTCTGGTTTAACCTGATGAAGACCATGTAGGTCGAAACCTTGGTATAAAATCCTTTTTAAGAGCTAAAGTGGCAGTGTGCCGATTTCCTTTTTACTTTTTCCTCTTCTGTTTTTGATTGCTTTAACACAAGGCATGTCCTCATAAACCACCTCAACATTGTAATACTTGTATCATACCCATGTTATTATACAAATTTGTGTCCTCATAAACACACACACAGACAAAACACAGAGAAAACAGAAAACTCACTCTGACATAGTTTTTGTAATGATCGAAGCTTCAGAGCAGCTCGGTAAACCGCAAGACGGACCTCGTTCAGACCTTCTGAGGGAAAAATGTACAAAACAACACATGAGTAGACTGCAAAGGCACAAAAAGAGTAACACTTTATTCGACAACATGCACTTACAAGAGTGATAATAGTACATTATGCATAATTGCATAACGCCCTTTTAATAATGACCAACTCTAAATAAAATCATATTCCTAAGTACATGTTGTTAACTAATTTTTTTTTTTTTTTAAGATTTATTATTGGCCTTTTTGCCTTTATTAAGTGGATAGGACAGTATTATAGACAGGAAGCGAAGTTGGAGAGAGAGAGGGGGTAGGGACGGGAAATGTCCTCGAGCCGGGATTCGAACTCGGGACGCCCTGAAGTGCTACTGCACCATATGTCAGCGTGCTAACCACTAGGCTATTGCGCCGACCATGTTCATTCATTCATTCATTCATTTTCAACCGCTTATCCGGGGCCGGGTCGCGGGGGTAGCAGTCTTAGGAGAGAACCCCAGACTTCCCTCTCCCCAGACACTTCCTCCAGCTCCTCCGGGGGGATCCCGAGGCGTTCCCAGGCCAGCCGAGAGACATAGTCTCTCCAGCGTGTCCTGGGTCTTCCCCGAGGCCTCTTCCCGGTGGGACATGCCTGGAACACCTCCCTAGGTAGGCGTCCAGGAGGCATCCGAAACAGATGCCCGAGCCACCTCAGCTGACTTCTCTCGATGTGGAGGAGCAGCGGCTCTACTCCGAGCTCCTCCCGGGTGACAGAGCTCCTCACCCTATCTATAAGGGTGCGCCCTGCCACCCTGCGAAGGAAACTCATTTCGGCCGCCTGTATCCGAGATCTTGTTCTTTCGGTCATGACCCAAAGCTCATGACCATAGGTGAGAGTAGGAACGTAGATTGACCGGTAAATCGAGAGCTTTGCCTTTCGGCTCAGCTCCTTCTTTACCACAACGGACCGGTACATCGACCGCATTACTGCTGCCGCTGCACCAATCCGCCTGTCAATCTGACGTTCCATCCTTCCCTCACTCGTGAACAAAACCCCAAGATACTTGAACTCCTCCACCTGGGGTAAGGACTTTCCTCCAACCTGGAGATGGCAAACCACCTTTTTCCGGTGGAGCACCATGGCCTCGGACTTGGAGGTGCTGATTCTCATCCCAGCCGCGTCACACTCGGCAGCAAACCGCTCCAGTGCATGCTGAAGATCCATGTTCGATGAAGCCAACAGAACCACATCGTCTGCGAATAACAGAGATGAAATCCTGTGGTCCCCGAACCGGACCCCCTCCAGCCCAAGGCTGCGCTTTGCAATTCTGTCCATAAAAATTATGAACAGAACTGGTGACAAAGGGCAGCCCTGCCGGAGTCCAACGTGCACTGAAAACAAGTCTGACTTATTGCCGGCAATGCGAACCAAACTCCTGCTCTGTTCGTACAGGGACGACACAGCCCTTAACAGAGCGCCTCTGACCCCATACTCCCAGAGCACCCTCCACAGAATACCACGAGGGACACGGTCGAATGCCTTCTCCAAGTCCACAAAACACATGTAGACTGGTTGGGCATACTCCCACGAACCCTCGAGCACCCTGGTGAGGGTATAGAGCTGGTCCAGTGTACCACGGCCCGGACGAAAACCGCATTGTTCCTCCTGAATCCTAGGTTCAACCATCGGCCGGATCCTCCTCTCCAGTACCCTGGCATAGGCTTTCCCCGGGAGGCTGAGGAGTGTGATCCCCCTATAGTTGGAGCACACCCTCCGGTCCCCCTTCTTAAAAATAGGAACCACCACCCCAGTTGCCCAGTCCAGAGGTACTGTCCCCGACCTCCATGCGATGTTGTAGAGACGTGTCAGCCAAGACAGCCCCACAACATCCAGAGACCTAAGATACACAGGGTGAATCTCATCTACCCCCGCTGCTTTGCCACTGCGGAGTTTACAAACTACCTCAGTGACCTCAGCTTGGGTGATGGGTGAGTCCACCCCTGCATCCCCAGTCCCTGCTTCCTCACTGAAAGACATGTTGGTGGGGTTAAGGAGATCCTCAAAGTACTCCTTCCACCGTCCGACAACATCCCCAGTCGAGGTCAACAGCTCCCCACTTCCACTGTAAACAGTGTTGATGTGGAGCTGTTTTCCCCTCCTGAGGCGCCGGACGGTTTGCCAGAATTTCTTTGGGGCCGACCGATAGTCTTCCTCCATGGTCTCCCCGAACTCTTCCCAGGCCCGAGTTTTTGCTTCCGCTACCGCCCGGGCTGCAGCACGCTTGGCCCGTCGGTACCCATCAGCTGCCTCGGGAGTCCTGCAAGCCAACCAAGCCCTGTAGGACTCCTTCTTCAGCTTGACGGCATCCCTTACTTCCGGTGTCCACCACCGGGTTCGTGGATTGCCGCCCCGACAGGCACCACAGACCTTACGGCCACAGCTCCTTACGGCCGCGTTAACAATGGAGTCGGAGAACATGGACCATTCGGTCTCAATGTCTCCAGCCTCCCTCGGGATCTGGTCAAAGCTCTTCCGGAGGTGAGAGTTGAAAATCCCTCTGACTTGAGGTTCAGCCAGACGTTCCCAGAGGACCCTCACAATTCGCTTGGGTCTACCAGGCCTGTCCAGCTTTCCCCCCTGCCAGCGGATCCAACTCATCACCAGGTGGTGATCAGTTGACAGCTCTGCCCCTCTCTTTACCCGAGTGTCCAAGACATACGGTCGGAGATCAGATGATACGACCACAAAGTCGATCATTGACCTCCGCCCTAGGGTGTCCTGGTGCCATGTGCACTGATGGACACCCTTATGCTCGAACATGGTGTTCGTTATGGACAAACTGTGATTAGCACAGAAGTCCAATAACAAAACACCACTCGGATTCAGATCAGGGAGGCCGTTCCTCCCAATCACGCCTCTCCAGGTATCACTGTCATTACCCACGTGGGCATTGAAGTCCCCCAGTAGAACAACGGAGTCCTCAGTCTGAGCACCTTCCAGCACCCTTCCCAGGGACTCCAAGAAGGCCGGGTACTCTGCACTGGTGTTTGGCCCGTAGGCACAAACCACAGTGAGAGACCTATCCCTGACCCGAAGGCGTAGGGAAACGACCCTCTCGTTCACCGGGGAAAACTCCAACACATGGCGGCTAAGTTGGGGAGCTATAAGCAAGCCCACACCAGCCCGCCGCCTCTCACCGTGAGCAACTCCAGAGTAGAAGAAAGTCCAGCCCGTCTCAAGAAGTTGAGTTCCAGAGCCCCAGCTGTGTGTGGAGGTGAGGCCGACTATCTCTAGTCGGTACCGTTCCACCTCCCGCACAAGCTCGGGCTCCTTCCCTCCCAGTGAGGTGACATTCCATGTCCCAAGAGCCAGTTTCTGTGCCTGACGATCGGGTTGTCGTGGTCCTAACCTTCGACCACCACCCGTTCCACAATGCACCGGCCCCTTACGGCTCCCCCTGCAGGTGGTGGGCCTGCAGGAGGATGGTCCCACGTCGCTCCTTCGGGCTAAGCCCGGCCGGGTTCCGTGGGAAAAAACCCGGCCACCAGGCGCTCGCATACGAGCCCCAACCCCAGGCCTGGCTCCAGGGTGGGGCCCCGGCTGCGCCATACCGGGCGACGTCACGGTCCTCGATGTTCGTACACTCATAAGGGGTTTTTGAACCGCACTTAGTCTGACCTGTCACCTAAGACCTTTTTGCCTTGGGAGACCCTACCAGGGGCATTAGCCCCCGACAACATAGCTCTTAGGATCACTCAGGCACTCAAACCCCTCCACCACGATAAGGTGGCGGTTCATGGAGGAGGCCGACCATGTTGTTAACTAATAAGTTACTGGACATTGCTGGACATTGCGGGCAGCACGGTGGCTCAGTGGGTAGCACAATTGCCTCACAGCAAGAAGGCTGCTGGTTCGAGTCTTGGCTGGGTCAGTTGGCATTTCTGTGTGGAGTTTGCATGTTCTCTCCGTGTTTGCGTGGGTTTCCTCCGGGTGCTCCAGTTTCCCCCACAAGTCCAAAGACGTGGTATAGGTGAATTGGGTAAGCTAAATTGTCCGTAGTGTATGAGTGTGAATGGGTGTGTATGGATGTTTCCCAGTGATGGGTTGCAGCTGGAAGGGCATCCGCTGCGTAAAACATATGCTGGATAAGTTGGTGGTTCATTCCGCTGTGGCGACCCCTGATTAATAAGGGGACTAAGCCGAAAAGAAAATGAATGAATGAAAACACAAACTTATACCCCAAGCAGTACTGGTTTCAATAAATCATAAAACTACTTAATACATCACACTCTGCTTAATATGAAAATTACACTGTAAACACATACACTATTCAGTAATAATTAATATACACAAACACTCACACATTGTCCTTTATCATCCTTGATCCCTTCAACATTTTCTGACATTTTCAATTCTAAATAATTGGGAGAGAGAGTGAACTTACCAATGTTATCCAAATCCATAACAGTCTGCTGCTGCTCGAATAAACAATGTTTGAATGAATGAATGAAATTGAGTTTTGGTTACAGTATACACTCGTTTTTAAAGTAAGGTTACATTCTGTGTGTGTGTGTGTGTGTGTGTGTGTGTGTGTGTGTGTGTGTGTGTGTGTGTGTGTGTGTGTGTATGTGTGTGTGTGTGTGTGTGTGATAGAGAGAAAGAGAGAGATGCTCAAGAGAGATGTTTCAACAGATTAGCCCAGCATAGCTAATTTATATAGACAACTAATAAAGTTATAAAAATAAATAAACAATAAGCTATCAATCTAACAATGAAAAACATAAAGCCACTCATGTTTAAATGTAACTTGACGTCCTGGGTTGACTTTTAACATTTTCAACAATAGTTTGCATAATAGTAACAAAGGTAGACAAAAACAGAAGACTAGTATGGCAAGCCGTTTTTGGCATTTAATCAATATTTATTAAGTATCTATTAAATTGATCCTAATATCTAATGAATAAGTACTAGTATTTATTAAATAGATACCAGTATCTAATGAATAAGAACTAGTGTCTATTGAATAAGTACTAGTATCTAATACATAAGTACTAGTATCTATTAATTAGGTTATAGTATCTAATTAATAAGTACTAGTACCTAATGATTAACTACTAGTACATAAAAATATGTACTAGTCCCAGCTGGAATACATACTAGTCAAAACTGAATAGTTGATATCTCAACAGATCCCATAGAAATCAATGGAAAAAAAATTAATTTATTACTAGTAACAACAGAATAGTTACTAGTCACTATTAAAATAAGTACTAGTATCTAATAAATAAGAACTAGTATCTATTTAATAAGTACTGGTGCCTAATGAATAAGTACAAATGCCTATTAAATAGATACTAGTATCTAATGAATAAGTACTAGTATATATTGAATAAGTACTAGTATCTATTGAATAAGTACCAGTACCTAACACATAAGTGCTAGTATCTATTTAATAGGTACTAGTATCTAATGAATGAGTACTAGTATCTAAAGAATAGGCACTAGTACCTAACGAATAAACAGAAGTATCTAATGAATAAGTACTAGTATCTAAAGAATAGGCACTAGTATCTAATAAATAAGTACTAGTATCTATTGAATAAGTACCAGTATCTAATACATAAGTGCTAGTATCTATTTAATAGGTACTAGTATCTAATGAATGAGTACTAGTATCTAAAGAATAGGCACTAGTATCTAAAGAATAAACAGAAGTATCTAATGAATAAGTACTAGTATCTAAAGAATAGGCACTAGTATCTAAAGAATAAACAGAAGTATCTAATGAATAAGTACTAGTATCTAAAGAATAGGCACTAGTATCTAAGGAATAAGCACTAGTATTTAATGAATAAGTACTAGTACTTAATGGAAAATATACTAGTATCTAAAAAGTAAGCACTGGTAACATGAAAATAGATACTAGTACCGGTTATTGATTAAATGTCAAAACGGCTTGCCATAAGACTAGGAAACCAAGAATATCTGGCAACCACAGTCACTCACCCATCGCGGCCAGTTTTGCGAGGCAAACTCCCATTTGAATTTTACGTAAGTATCACAAACATTCTACACGTCTAATATAGATTTATGGATCATTTCAGACTCGATGTTTTCAAACGACTTGTATAAATGTGATTTAAGTTGTGCAAAACGCTTCTGCTAACGTAAAATGTAGTTACTACTCTATACAAGGAAAACGAAAGCAAACAACGAACTCGTGAAACCATACGCTCTTTTATCAGACTCGCCATATAGCTATATTTAATATCGTTTAACGCATACGTGTTCACACATAAGAGTACATTCAACCGTAGCTCACCTGAACGCTGTAATATGAAATAGTTTCCTTGCGTGAACATCAAGCCTCGAGAAACTTATAAACTAGCGAGTACAAGCTGCCTCTTAGCTGGTTTGTGTTACTTATTGTTAATAATATATGAACATAGCTTTTATTTCACTTTGTGCACGTGTCAGGACTACTGGCTATTATTACGTTATTGTTTCTTTGTAACTTCGTGTATTAGCATGTATTTCATTCATTCATTCATTTTCTTTTCGGCTTAGTCCCTTTATTAATCAGGGGTCGCCACAGCTGAATGAACCGCCAACTTATCCAGCATATGTTTTACGCAGCGGATGCCCTTCCAGCGGCATTCCATCACTGGGAAACACCCATACACTCTCATTCACACACATACACTACGGAGCCAATTCAATGCCTATACCGCATGTCTTTGGACTTGTGGGTGAAACCGGAGCACCCGGAGGAAACCCACGCGAACACGAGAACATCCAGAAATGCCAACTGACCCAGCCAAGGCTCGAACCAGCAGCCTTCTTGCTGTGAGGTGACAGCGCTACTCACTGCGCCACCGCACCGCCCTGTACTATTTGTACAGAGATTCATTCATTCATTCATTTTCATTTCGGCTTAGTCCCTTTATTAATCTGGGGTCGCCACAGCGGAATGAACTGCCAACTTATCCAGCATATGTTTTTACGCAGCGGATGCGTAAAAACATCCATACACACCCATTCACACTCATACACTACGGACAATTAGCTTACCCAATTCACCTATACCGCACGCCAACATAGGGAGAACATGCAAACTCCACACAGAAACGCCAACTGACCCAGCCGAGGCTCGAACCAGCGATCAGCGACCTTCTTGCTGTGAGGCGAACGTGCTACCCACTGCGCCACTGTGAGGCCCTTGTACAGAGATTGTATATTTATATTTATAAACCTTCCCCAACAAACCCTGAACACACCGATTATTATAAATATGGATAGAAACAATAATAAAATAATAAGGATAGGAAAATCTAAATACAATAAAAGACAGCTAAAATGCAATAGTTGGATAGCATCATAACATAAAATAAAGGTAATGGATACTGCATTCAGGAAAAATGTAACGTTGTAACGTTAATGCAACAATGTAACGTTGTTCCAAACAAATTACTGCCCATAAAGTGGCCATGAGGAAGAAACTGATCCTGCTGCCAGTGAATACCTGAAAGCTCCTATACTGTATATGTGAGGCCAATATGTCACTCTCGTGGATGTTTATTAGAGATTGAGTTTAATATAACATGCATTTGTCTTTTTGTTGGTTTAAAAATAATAATAATTTGGGATCAAGGCTGTAAAGATGCAAAGACGATAATGTTTAGTTGTCTTTGAGTCCGATTCGATTCATAAGCTGGAATGCCAAATAGGGCAGATTTTGCACAAGCTTTACTTCACACACTTGAGAAAGTATATCGAACGTGGTTGACCAATAAACAGTAAGAGCACATCCAAAACATGTGAGTGGCCTTCGCCTGTATGACATCTTATACAGGTCTTGTCAAAAGTAGGGTTAAAAAAAGGTTGTCCGATATCTACTTAGGTGTATTTGATGTAATAATTAAATTTTAAACTCAGACGAGCACAAGATGTACTATCACCCACTCTGTGAAGGGCATTGCTCTAAAATTTCTCTGAAAACACAACTCTGAGTTCTTTCTCCCATCCGCTTCTAATCTTGTCTGTACCTACACTTTTCAGAGACCTGAGAATTGTATATGTTCTTGCATGTGTGTTTAAAGTGAACAATTTACTGTGATGTTACTGAAAGATGCTAATATCACACACTGTAAAAAAAATGCTGCAAAATTTACAGTATTACTGGCAATTGTTACAGTATTACTAGCAAAGTTTACAAGCACTGCAATTTTACAGCACAATTGTAATTGTTCATTTACAGTGCACATGTCAATTTTACAGTATTACTACTGGCAACCTAACTTGGCAGTAATGCTGTAACATTTTACAGCAATTTTTACAGTGTATTTTTTAACCCACGTTATCTCCGTTCTTCTCCTCTCTAGTTCTTCAGAGTTGATTCTGAACCATGAGTGAAAAGGAATCAACTCAAAGGATTCTCCAACATAAAGTCTTCCTCATAGACACTTTATCTGTAGATGCAAGTTTCATCCTGCAGAATGTGCAACAAGCTAAACTTATCACTCAGCGCGACTACAATAACCTCTCAGATGTTTTCGAGAGAGAGACCAAAATCATCAAGCTGCTTGACAAACTCATGGGAAGAGGCGAGAAAACTTGTCACCAATTCATAGACCTTTTAAGGCAGGATTGTGTATTGGACAGTTTCCCAGCGTTAAACGGTCATGCCATTTTTGCTTCTTCAGTGCAGGAGGTGCAGGAGGTGGTGATCCTAATTATACATTCAAAATGATGTAAATGATTCAAGCATGTGCTTTATCCACTGATGTATCTACGTATGATTTTATTTCAGGTCTCTCAATACAAAATAACACGAAATCCACGGGGGATCTGTGTAATCATCAATAATGTCGATTTTACCAGCATGAAAGAAAGAAGGGGATCAGATGAGGATCAAAGTTTGTTTTTAATATATATATTTTTTGTATTTAGCATAAGATATTACCATTTATTACAGTGTATTAACCGTAAATGTCCAATATGCACAAACGTTGGGTCAAATATGGACAAAACCAACCATTAAGTTATAAGTGTGATGTAAATGGAATTGAAAAAAATGAACCCAATGTTAACCCAATAACCCAACATTTACTAAGGTGTAATTTTATATATATATTTATATTTGCTTTAGTTATTGGGCAAAGAAATTGAAGAGGTAATAAAATTAGGTTTAATTAAAGTCTTAATCTTAGGTTTTACATTTTTAAAATTGGTTTTATTTATTTATAATTTATTAATAAATAGAGTTGCTTATATTCTCTCCTCACTCTTTCTTAGAATACCTAGCCAAAGTTTTCCACTGGCTGGGGTTCGAGGTGGTGGTGCACAGAAATAAAACTGCAGATGAAATGAAGAACATCTTGCAAGGTCTGGGAAAGACAGTAAATGGAGACTGTTTTGTGTGCTGCGTTCTCTCCCATGGCATGAAAGAAGGAGTGTGTGGAACCGATGGCGATCTTGTGTCTGTTGACGAAATACGAGATCCTTTCACTGGCATCAACTGCCAAAAGCTAGTCGGGAAGCCCAAACTGTTTTTCATACAGGCATGTCGAGGGCTGAGAAAACAACTTCGTGTGAATGCTCAAGCAGATGGTCCAGAAGATGGAGAGTCAGAGATGGAGGTGGATGGTGATGATTTTGACATCACAATCCCATCTGACACAGATTTCCTGATTGCCAGATCAACCACTGATGGACACGTTTCTTACAGGAAGCCTGACGAAGGCTCCTGGTTTATTCAGTCACTTTGTAGAAACCTAGAGAAACACTGTCCACTGTAAGTTTATAACAATGTCATAAGCATTTGCATGTTTAGTATGAAGGTTTTTGCATTACAAATTGATAAATCTGCATGTATTAAAACTGATGCACAGATTCATAACTATATGTACTAATATGGTTATGTATTTATTTGTATGTTGCCAGGGGTGCTGACATCCTGACCATCCTGCTTTATGTGAATAATGAGGTTAGCGGTCAGGGGCTTTATTCCAAACAAATGCCTGTCCATGAAGTGGCCATGAGGATGAAGCTGATCCTGCCGCCAGTGAATAACTGAAAGCTCCTATACTGTATATGTGAGGCCAATATATCACTCTCAGGATGTTTAATCGGACCATTTATTAGATTGAGTATAATATTGCATGCATTTGTCTTTGTGGATGTTTTTTTTAATTATCTTTTTTAAATTGGGATCAAAGCTGTTTGGCAATAACCTCAAGGGAATAATGAGCCATTTTTGATCAACATATTTGTCTAATCTTTGTCACTTTTCTATAAACAGCGTTTATTTGCTGTATTTTTTACTGGTATTTACAAAAATTATATTGTTTTTATATGTACTTTCTGAAGTCAGTATAAATACACTCATACAATGACTTTATAATAAAATACTGTGAAAGTTATTTAGTTTAACTGCGTTTTGATGTATTACAGTCATTTGCATCTGCACATCAAGTCAACACAAAGACATACCGCCCCCGTAGCGTTCGTTGCAAAGACGAAATGCAGCCATACGTAACTCTGGCTACATAATTCGTGTTCTCCAGAAATGTATACGGGGGTACGTCTTCACAATGTGTTGTTCCTGTGTTGTTTTTTTAAATTGATTTAAAAATATATCAGTACATGACTACAAAGGTCTAGTTAGGATTTTTGTAGTATAACAAAATTCAGCTAAAAATAATCAGTACCTAAATTAGAAAAAAAATTGAGGATGCATTGAATGGAATGGAAGAGGGAAGTGCAGAATGGTGGCAGGTAGCCAGTTTTAGCATAGAGTTTGGGGTTTGCAATTCAGTACCCTATTTGCTAAATACAATATTTTGACTTATTTTGGTACATTTTTTGAGGAATTGTTTTTATTTGTTTTTCATATCAATATCTGACACTTCAATATCTGACAACACTTCATATGTGACACTTAAATACATATTCATTTTGTGTGCAATGGAGCTGCATGAGCATAAACAACATATGCAAAGTTGCGTTGTAAAGGGAGGAATTTTCTTTAGCAGAATTAGCATAGCAAAGCCTACAGCCTACAACTGTTAGGGGACTAAAACAAAATAATTATTGGTTAGTGACATCATAAACCCTTCCGTTTACACACTGGGAATATACAGCAAAAGGGGCTGGTGGGAGACCACAGTTGGAAACCACTGGTGTACAGTTTAATAGTAATTTGAGTTTTTTTTTTGCTCGTTCAGCTACATCCTTTTTAGCCATTGTGGTAAAACCATGGAAAGTCTTCAGAATATATTAGGCTACACAAGACGTCCTGTAAGAGTTGTGCTTGCACAGATTCAGGCTGATCTTATTCAATATTTTCTGGGTCTGATTCAGCCACTAGACAATTAGTGAATTACAACACACTTGGCCAATTAACCAATTAGAATACATTAAGGGAGGGCCATCTGGCCATTTTAATGCTAGCTGTAAAGCAGTAAACAATAAAGGTGACATATGTGAAAAATAATATTATTTTAAAAAACAAAGCATGAACACGTGTTGCTCTAAACCCCATAAACACAATCAAGCCTTTGAAAAAAATCATCAGACCACCCCTTTAAATCAAGTGTTAATCCCTTAAGTTCCTAGAGGGCCACAGCCCTGCAGAGTTTAGTTCCAACCCTGCTTCAACACACTTACCTGTAGGTTTCAAACAAGTCTGAAGGATTTAATTAGTCTGATCAGGGGTGTTAAATTAGGGTTGAAACTAAACTGTGCAGATCTGCGGCCCTCGAGGAACTGAGTTTGATGTTTGCTGTTGCCCTATCAAAAAAGTAGCATAATAACCTTCAGGGCGCATCTGCACTTTTCCTCAGGAGTATAGTGCCTAGTTACAGTGGTATTTGTGCTTTATGAGGCTCGCAGACATATCATGGTAGACACTTCAGTAGTAAAAACAAAATACATTTGCGTGAAACTTTTGGACCTGGTTGTTTTTTTTTGCTTTCATAATGTCATCTTCATTAAAGACACAGACATTGACAAACAAACTGTTTCAGCTTTAGTAAAATTAGAGAGATTGGAAAAATACACACAAAAGAAAATCAGTTTGTGGTCAGAGAGTAAGTAGCCAGATATCTCAATATCAGAAACAGCAAACCCATGCAAGAGATATGAAATACCGGCTGGGTCAGTTGGCGTTTCTGTGTGGAGTTTGCATGTTCTCCCTGTGTTTGTGTGGGTTTCCTCCGGGTGATCCGGTGTCCCCCACAAGTCCAAAGACATGCGCTATAGGTGAATTGGGTAAGCTAAATTGTCCGTAGTGTATGTGTGTAAATGGGTGTGTATGGATGTTTCCAAGTGATGTGTTGCAGCTGGAAGGGCATCCGCTGCGTAAAACATATGCTGGATAAGTTGGTGGTTCATTCCGCTGTGGCAACCCCAGATTAATAATAAAGGGACTAAGCCGAAAAGAAAATGAATAAATGTTTTGTTCAACATTGTTCAATGCATAAATTAATTTGTAGCCTCACTTGTCTGCATTAAAACTTAACTGTCTTACAATTAGAATTGGTTTTTATCCAAGTAGTGACTGAGACTATACCAGGAGTGCAAAAAATAAACAAAACAAGCAATTTTTTATTAGTTTCTTTCATTATTATTATTATTCTCATTATAATCATCATCACAACCATGATATAATTGTTGGCCTGTACGTTTTTAATTTATTAGCTTCTTTAAAGCTTACTTAAAGGATTCTGTAATGTGAGCTGTTTACATTTTACACAAGCATATAAGCCCTTTTTAGTAATAACCACAGTTCATTTTTCGTAGATTTTCCTCACAGTTCTGTTCGCTTAAAATGTATGGCACTGATGACGTTACCTGTGTAGAGAATGTGGAAGTGTCCGATTTACTGTAAACTTTTTTTTTACTCCTCCCTAAGCCAGCCGTCCGACTACTCTCGAAACTAGTATCCATAAACTTCACTGAAAACGACTCGGAGTCTTTTGGGCTGTATAAAAATCCTCGGAGCTTTAGTGTTACGAATATCACCACAACAAATTCTTAGTGGATTTTGAACATATAAAGGGCGCCCAAAGCCTTACAGACTAATGCAGGATCATTTCACCTGGATGTTTTACGTAAGTAGCCTAGGCCTATTTTATAATATGGCCAAATTAGTCGATGTTGTAAAAGATTCGTATAAACGTAAATGAAGTTGTGCAAATTGTTCGATACCTGTTAACAGTTATTTAAAAAGGAAAATGAAAGCAAGAAGTTACGTTTCGGAAGACCTTTTTAACGATATATTTACTGTATTTACGAATAGGCTAATGAATAATATCATAACAACTTAATAATGATTGAAAGATACACTTATATTAGACTAGAGCGAAATATATAGGCTGCCCTCCATCTTAAATTCAGCTGGTCTGTTGTTTTGTGTTGCGGTTTAGCTTTATTAAAGGTAATTCTTAAATTATTATTTCAGATGGCTTTGTAATATTTTTCCTCTCCTCAATATTGTCTCTTACCGAAATAAAACAATATAATTTAATAAGTCGAATGTAATAATTCCAACCACCACCTGTGGTGCAGCATGTTGTGTGTATGTGGAGCATTAACCACAGGTGAATCACCTGTATGACGCAATAGCACCAGCCCGCACGCCACATATTGCTGAGGCTGAGCTGAGCTTTTCTTTCACAATCCTGTTCATTCAGATTTGCAAATGACATTGCAAATATCTTGTTTCAATGCACTGTTAGACAGTGTCATCTTAGAAAAACTGGCAATTTATTCATTTTTTATATTGTTTAGTCTATCATAATGTCTATCATAATGTACAGAGTATGGACCGAACATTTTGATTGGAAGAACATTTCTTGGTTAAGAATACATTAATACTGTAGGCTAGATATATTTAGAACATATTTAGAAATATTTCCATTCTCTCATTCTTTTATATATTCATTCGTTCATTTTCTTTTCAGCTTAGTCCCTTTATTAATCTGGGGTCGCCACAGCGGAATTAACCACCAACTAGTCCAGCATATGTTTTACGCAGCGGATGCCCTTCCAGCTGCAACCCATCACTGGGAAACATCCATGCACACTTATTCACACACATACACAACGGCCAATTTAGCTTACCCAATTCACCTATACCACATGTCTTTGGAATTGTGGGGGAAACCGGAGCACCCGGAGGAAACCCATGCAAATACGGGGAGAACATGCAAACTCCACACAGAAATGCCAAGTGACCCAGTCGGGGCTTGAACCAGCGACCTTCTTGCTGTAAGGCGATTGTGCTACCCACTGCGCCACCGTGCTGCCCTCTTTTATATATTAATAATTATTATTGTTAAATTTTTGAGGCACTGCTACTCTTGTCTTCTCCAACATAGGCTCATTCTGAAAACGTAGCCCTACATTTCTGGAGATTGTGAATTATGTAGCCAGGGGTACGTATGGCTGCATTTCGTCTTTAAAACGAACGCTACAGGGCGGTATGACACAGTCGGGCTTACCAGCTGACCGCTTACCTCCATATGGATGGCTTTCCCACTGTTACCAGATTGTCCAGTTAGCATGCCATGCGTCGGCGGATGCAGAGGAGTTGATCACAATGACGGGGTTCGAGTCTGGTGAAGAACGGTTACAGAAAGTGGGTCAGACAAAAAACAGAAGCCAAAAAATAAAATAAACAAGTAAATAACGGTGAGAATGTGGTAAAATCTGAAAACATGGTAAAAATCAGGCGAGGGCTTATCTTTTTCTGGATTACTTTTTTTTAAAACTGTCGGTTGTGTTTAAAGAAGTGGGTGGGAGGGTCAATCGTTGCTTTTGAAAACACTATTGGTTGGGTTTAGGGACGGAGGAGGGTGGGTCAGTCAGTCAGTCAGTCATTCATTTAGTCAGTCAGTCAGTCAACAGCGGCCTCTGGTGGATTTACGCGAAAAGAGCAGGTGCGAATGGCACTCACAAGAGAAATTTGAGATCTGAAAAAGCATACACAGCGGCCTCTGGTAGATTTGCAAAAACAAAAACTGCAAAAAACCTTCTGGGATGTATTTGGCGCTCTCCAGAAATGTATATAGTAGTACGTTTTCAGAGTGAGCCTGGTCTTCTCAGAGGGAAACAGCATGTATCTGAATAATAATATTCAATATGAACAATTTGACAAACTAACATTTTAATTCTTCTCTCTGATTCTGCAGAGTAGATTTTGAGCCATGGACAAAAAGGAATCAGTTGAAAAGATTTGTGAAAATAAAATCTTCCTCAGAGACACTTTATCCGTAGATGCCAATTTCATCTTGCAGCATGTGCAACAAGCTAAACTTATCACTCAGCGCGACTACAATAACCTCTCAGATGTTTCCGAGAGAGAGACCAAAATCATCAAGCTGCTTGACAAACTCATGGGAAGAGGCGAGGAAACGTGCCACCACTTCATAGCCCTTTTAAGGCAGGATTGTGTGTTGGAAAATTTTCCAATGTTAAAGGGTCATACCATTTTTGATTCTTCAGTGCAGGAGGTGATGTTTTTTTTTGTTGTTGTTGCTGTTCATATAACAAAATTATGTAAATGCTGCAGTCGAATATGATTTAACCTACTGATGTACCTCCATGTGATTTTATTTCAGGTCTCTCCATACAGTATAACACAAAATCCACGAGGGATCTGTGTAATTATCAATAATGAAGTTTTTTCCTGTTACCTGAATTCAAGAAAAGGATCGGATAAGGACCAAAGTTTGTTTTTTAAACATTGTGAATTGTTATCAGGAAATTATCATTAGATATTACCATATGTAACGATGAGTCATGTGCAGTATGAAATGTGTGTGCCGATAGTTTATGCATGAAACAAAGATGCAAATGTGAAACTAGAGTCAATGACCAACAATCACAAGCAAATTGAGAGCGCAACAAGTCACAGATAAAATGCTAGCGATAACAAAAGCATTAAAATAATCAGATTTCTATTGAACTATTATTTAAAAAGAATATTGTACTTTTTTTATAAATATAAATACAATTATTAATTGATAATTATTTATAGATAGATGAATGAAGCTGCTTAAACTCTCTCCTCACTCTTTTTCAGAGTACCTAGCCAAAGTTTTCAGCTGGCTGGGGTTCGAGGTGGTAGAACACAAAAATAAAACTGCAGCTGAAATGAAGAACATCTTGAAAGATCTGGGAGAGACAGTAGATGGAGACTGTTTTGTTTGCTGCGTTCTCACACATGGCGAAAGGAACGGAGTGTATGGAACCGATGGTGATCTTGTGTCTATTAATAAAATACGAGAGCCTTTCACTGGCGTTAACTGCAAAACGCTAGTCGGGAAGCCCAAACTGTTTTTCATACAGGCATGTCGAGGTTACAAAAGTCAACAAACTTGTGTGAAAGTTGAAGCAGATGCTGGAAATTCAAAAGTGAAGGTGGATGGTGATGATTTAGACATCACAATCCCATCTGACACAGATTTCCTGATTGCCAGATCAACCACTGATGGACACGTTTCTTACAGAGTTCATGACGAAGGCTCCTGGTTTATTCAGTCACTTTGTAGAAACCTGGAGAAACACTGTCCACGGTAAGTTTGTTGGATGTAGTTCGGGGAACAGTTGTTTCATAATTACAATGAAAAATTTGTATACAATTTAGACAAAACGAGGAAGAAAATCTATGTGTACTAAAAGATTGTTCAGAAACATACAGTATGTACAATACATTTGTATTTAGTTTTACTTTTATGTTCCCAGGGGTGATGACATCCAGACAGTCCTTCTTTCTGTAAATGATGAAGTAAGCAAGAGGATAATGAAACAAATGCCTATCTATGAAGTGGCCTTGACGAGGAAACTATTCTTGCGGCCAGTGAATCCCTGAAAACTTCTAGTCATGACAACAGGACTTAATATATTATTGGGACTTCATGGATTAACCTGGGTTCAGTATTGGAAGTTACTATAATTTAATAAACTTAATCAACTGAAGAAAGTATAGACAGGGATAATTGTTAATTTTGTAGGTCATTTGATTATAGTTTCTTGTATTTTTATATGTACTTGACTTAAATACTATAAATATATTAACCAGTTCTGTATCAATCAAACCAGACGAGCAGAGTAATTGTATTTTTTGTTATACAAAAATATTTTCCAGAATAACTGTTTTACAACTAAAGGTTACATTAATCAAGATTACTGCATGTGCGTTGGGCATAAAAGGTGAAAAATCATGGTGTTGCCACCATCCTACCCTGACCTCAACCCTATTTGAGAAGATTTAGAGCATCCCTTAAGCAACAGATCTATGAGGGTGGCAGGCAGTTAGCGTCAAAACAGAAGCTCTGGGAGGCTGATCTGACATCCTGCAAATACATTGAAGCAGAAACTATCCAAAAACTGAATGGATGCAAGAATAGTGAAGGTGATATCAAAGCAGGGGTCCTATGTTAACACGTAACTTGCCCTGTTAGGATGTTTTTGATTGAAATAGCTTTTGATTACGGTAAATATTACCTCGTAATGCTGCAAATTCAAGAAATAAGCATTTTCAGTTCTTTAAAACCTCTAGATGTACATGTTTTAAAACTCTGTTGGTGCATAATCATTTGGAACAGGGCACTTTGGAGGTTTGTTCAATCAAATTTGAATTGGGCATACCCTAACAGTTGATGACTTAAATTATACTGACTGTCATTTGCATCAACGGATTGGAAAAATCAGAGATAGATATGCTTTGCATAATAATTTGTAATGCGGTATAGCAATCGCTTTTTCACAAATCAGACATGGGGTCTCATCATTAAGTAAATGCTTTGAAAAATACCTCTTTAAACATTTTTTCTTTTGAAAGTAAAGGTAAAAACCTGAAATGAATTAATTTCATTGAATTAAAATGACACCATATGAAATACTGTTTTATTAAGATGATAGCGGGAGAGCAGAAGGATGGCCACAGGAGAATCTTTTCTTACAGTTTCAGTGGAAATTACTTCAACACATCAAATAATTCTGCATGTTTCAAGTCACGTCAGGGAGACCATTAAGCTTTACCCTATAATTGACTAATTAAAAAATTAAATGATTTCTTGCTATTTTTTGATTTTCTGTCAGCAATTACTCAGCCTTCCTGTGTAATAAACCTTTTTGAGTTTCTATCTGTTGAGATATTTGGAAAAACATTTGAGTCCAGCTGTATTTGATTATACTGATGGGATGTTATGTAGGCTTATGCACATTTTTAACCAATAAAAACTGTATTTTTGTTATCCTGTGTTCTAATCTTGTATTTGGGGACTATATCACCCCAACAATTTATAGATAATATATATAAAATAAATATACATACAATTTACCCATACAAATTGTATATATATTTTTTCATTTACTTCTCAGCTATACTTTGTGTTTTGGGATATGAAGTACTTCTGTTCCTACTTTACCCCAAAAATCCTCATCTACACCTTTACCCTGTATGTGAAATATTACATGTTTTCACTTCAATAAGTATCCAAATTCCAAGTTGTTTCTGGATGTGGATCTAGGTGTTAGGTGTACAATTCTGCCATCTGTTGCTTAGTGATGAAGCTAAGAGTATTAGTTTACGAAAGAAAATGTTTTGTCCAACTGAGGGGCATAGAGAGCCATTCATTTTACTAGATGTGGCCAACCGCTAACACACAAGAATAACTTTAATTACATAAGTATTTTACTGAATATTCAAATCACTAGTCGTCAATGTGAGTTTTTCAAAGACCAGCTGTCAGAAACATTTCAGATTTCTCTTTAGCTGAGTTGCAGTTATTGCTGTATTCTAAACTTTTAATGTCATCTCATCAGTGCAGTAAGAATCATATTCTGATATCATAACATATTAGCTAATGTCTGTTCTCTTCGAAGCACACACCACATAAATACAACTTTAAATGCTGAAAAGCCAAGCTGTTTAACTACACATTCATTCCTCAAGCTCAGAATGAGTCATTTGGATCCTGAGTAATTTTCCTTTTTCACTGTTTAATGGTAAAACTGTTTACAATACAGCATTTTTGCTAATTCATAACATTTTTGCACGTATAAATATATATATTTATATATTAAAAAGTTCAAATACAGAAACAGTTGTATTCTTTTATGTACAATAAAATGCACTTAACAATATCCAATTAAATTAAATGTTCATTGATGTATGTTGTTGATACCACTAAAACAGTGTGAAATAAAACCATCACAAATCACATTTCCACAAAAAAAGGGCCAAAAACTGGGAAAATACATAGTAATATCTACACAATTCAATTTGTGTATGACACAAATAATGTATCTTTTCACAATATTCTTATAGACAATGATTGCTTAGGGTTCGTGATCAAGTCTTAATGCTTATCCGAAATCAATACATTTACAAAATGCATTTAATCTTTACCAATTTATCTTGCTAAATAATTGAAACTGTTATCCAAGAACTGTCCTTTACCACTGCTGATTTATCAGCTAGTTATGGTCTACTAAATGAGGTCAATCATTAACTTGTTGGTTATAATAAAAACAATCAATATGACCCGTCTTCTAGGGACACAGCATAATAAGGAACTAGACCGTTTCTGTTTTAAACCAGCAGAACAATCGGCACTATAAAATGTAGTTGATAAAAACAACTTTCTGAATTTGTCCCTTAAAATAAAACACTCTATTTAGATACAATTATTACCACATGGCAACATTTAGGAAATACACAACCAGTCAAAAGGTTGGAATAAATCAGTGATGGTATATTGTCATCCTGGAGCCAATCAGGAGACTCCATTCATGGGCAGGACCAGTGCTTTGGTTAGAGTGTAGCGAACCTCAGGCATCTGTTTGAAACCCCGTAAAATTTGGGAGCTCACTAATCCATTTACCGCTGTCAAAATTGAGTGTATGTCCTTTTTCCTACAAAAAAAGGAAAAAATAAAGTTATGAGTAGGTGAGTATATGTCTCTAACTCTCTAATGGTTAGAGAGTTGGGGGTCTCACCACCTTCAATACCCTGACTGAGGAGACATCCTTGAGACCCATGAACCCAATACTGCTAATTGTGGGCACCACATCAAAAATGGCTTTTATACAGTTGACCTCAAAATATAAATAGCCCTCCTGTGATTGTTTTTTTTTAAATATCTCCCAAATTATATTTAACAGAGCAAGGATTTCCTATATCTTTTCTTCTGGAGAAAGCCTTATTTATTTTATTTCGGCTAGAATAAAAGCAGTATTGATTAAAAAAAAAAAACATTTTAAGGTCAATATTAATAGCGCCCTTAATTGATTGTCTACAGAACAAAACCACTGTTATACAATGACTTGCCTAATTACCCTAACTTGCCTAGTTAACCTAATAAACATAGTTAAGCCTTTAAAATGCACTTTAAGCTGAATAGTAGTATCTTAAAAAATATCTAGTCAAATATTATGTACTGTCATGGCAAAGATAAAATAAATCAGTTATTAAAACTATTATGTTTAGAAATGTGTTGGAAAAATCTTCTTTCCATTAAAAAGGAATTTGGGAAAAAATATACAGGGTGGGCTAATAATTCAGCCTTTAACTGTATATAATTTATTTTTACATATACATATATATATATATATATATATATATATATATATATATATA
>CAIGQW010055671.1:6477234-6495153 GCA_903798125.1 Danio choprae | reverse complement strand
TTATTTTTATTTATTTTTTTTTTTTTTTTTTTTTTTTTTTTTTTTTTGTAAACTATATTATGGTGTTTTAAGTGAACAAACCACATTTTGTTCCCATGATGCTTTGCACTTTTGATTAACACTGAAAACTGATGCTAATTGCTGCTATAATTTTAACAACACTTTTGGTTAGTAGGTTTTCTGCAATAGGAATAAATGAATTATGGAGTAGAGTCTTCTCTACTTTGATTAGCCAGACGATCCAATCTCTTGTGACTGGTCTAGCATTTATGATCCATGTTGGAAACCAGAGCCCCTTTATCATAACTGAATTTCAGCTACACTACTTGTAAACAGTGATATGAACAGTAAGGATGGCGTCAGTTTTACCATATCAATATAAATCAGAGAACTAATTCACTGGAAATGCATGCAAAGCTGATTTTACTGCTCACTGTGCAGAAAACCATATATCTGAATTCCGAAATACCCATAAGAGCATAATATAAGAGCATAATAACACATCCAGTAAAAATAAGTTCCAATATTCTCACTAACATGCTCTAAAATAATTAGTTAATTAATTATAACCACAACTCACAGTGGACAGCCACTTTCCAGCTGCTTGCAGAGCTCCTGAATAAAGATGGACCCATTTCTAACGTGGCGGTAGGATTTAAAATGCTCCACCGTTGCAATAGCAAAGAGGAAATCTGCATCCATAGGGATACTGTGATTTCCTGCAGCATGAGCATCCTCCTCGTATGTTTCTTCTTCTGTGGTGTTCTCCCGTTTATCTGCCATCCACAAACCTTGCTGTCTCATATTGCCCTGACAGGCCTGAATGAAGAATAGTTTGGGTTTACTAGCTAGAGAACGGCATTCAGCAAACGGCTGTGTGAGTTCACGAATCGGAACTTGTTTTCCGTCTGTTCCCAGAACAGTGCCTTTCTCTCCATGGGTGAGGATGCAGCAGACAAAAGCATCCATCTGAGAGTGATCCTTCTCTGCAAATTCCTTTATCACATTTTGCATATCCAAGGCTTGCAAATCGTCCCGCACCTCAACCTTGAAATACATTTTCTCAAAGACTTTGGTGAGATCATCTAAGAGACAAAGTAAAATAGAGTAACATCTTTACCATAAAGTCATTAGCAGGTATGGTTTTGCACTTTATTTTATAAACTATTGATAAGGTGTCTTTATAAATTGAAACTAAGAATATTATAAATTGGAGCATTTATATGACAATAAGACAATATAAATTATTAAATGTTTTCATACATTAAATAAAAGAAGAAAGGTATGCATTTATAAACCATTTTTATCCAATAATCTTTCTAAATGATATTGTTAATTGAAATTATGAAGACCCCTTTTTAGCACAAAATAAAAGAATACAAAAATCACAAATAAACATTTTATTCAAGCACATACCATTTAGTGGCAAATTCAGAGAACTGGTAATACTTTAAAGTGGTTTATACTGGCTAAATTAAAAATATATGCATATATTTTCCCTCAAATTGCACTAAATACCTTTATCTCTGTGAGTCCCTCTCCGGTTTGCAAGTGATGCACTTTCAAATTTATAATTGTTTATGATCAAACAATATCCAAGAGGTCGATTTGACATGGAATAACACTCTTTCTGCTCTGTCACTGTGGAAATAAGATTAGGAGTTAGCATTAAATAAGTTTAGAAGGGCTGAGCTTAGTAGTAACAAATTATTTAAAAGACTTACCTGCACGCTTCCTTTTAGGATAATGGGCAGAAATATTGCAGGTGGATTGAAGAGGCTCCCGCTGTCTTTTAGGTGAATTATTCTTTTGGACACCTTTGTGTAGGTTTTCTTTATCTCCCTTCATGACAACAAATTAAAAAGATACTATAAATATCGAAATATTATGGCCCAGAAATATAATTATAACGAACAGCATGCACCTCAGATAACTTTCACCGAATGGAGTTCTCACCTGTGACGTATTTTTCCTCTTTGGTTCATCGGTTTTGATTTTCTCTTGCTCATTTGTGGAAGCCCGATTTATGGGATTACTGTTGCTGGAATTACCAGTTTTATCCATCTGACAGTAATGAAATTGTAAATTGTAAACAGAGCACGTCTGCACATCAATATTAAAGAAGATATCATGTGCTTTTACACAATTTAAATAACAAGTGTAGATTCCCTCTTTAGCTCAGGCTGCGTGGAGAAGCTAAGGAAGTTGTTCGCACGCTCTTCTACACAAGAATAAAAAATGAACATGTAAACGAAAGCACTCACCTCCGGCACTAGAAGAAAACGCTTAACTGGCTCAGTGCAGAACAGTCTGGGAGAGAATGTGTCGATATAAGTGACTGTAGATTTGAAGTGGACTGGTGGTGGCAGTGGAGTGGACTGAGACAGAGTGGGAGAGAGAGAGAAAAAAAAACCAAACGAACAAAAGCCCGCGAATCTCAGACTCCGCCCCTAGAAAGAAAATTAAATGGCTGTAGGACTACTGGAGAATGTCAAAGTGAAACAAAACCTTTAAAAGACTTTAATTTCCTTCAATGCATTAAGCGTGGGCATTACTCATTTCTGTCAACCATTATGTGCAATATTTGTTACATTATTACTAATGTATACAATCTGCAACAATAGCCAGCTTATTCATTTCTACTACTTTCTCACTTCTTCTAGTTTTTGTAGAAAAAAATTATTCAACCAGACTAACATTAAAACTTCACTGATGTATATAGTTTTTATAGGCTACAAATCTTAACACGCATATGAGGAAAATCTATTAGATGAGATAATTACAATACAATTTAAATCGAATAATAGACCACCAGCAAAATGTGTATATGAAGTGTTTGTACAACAAAATACAGGCGGTATAAAACTTATAATAATCAAATGACCCTTGAATGTTTACAAAAATAGAGCTTTAGTAAAAATAGAGCACTTACGGACATATATTTCAACGTTTAAATCAGCCACAGAAATAATCTTCATGTGCGTTACTCTCGACTACGCACACTGATAGAAACCGAAACTAAAACTAAAGTGAATGGACACCGTGCAGTGTCTTAAATGTCCAGTAGGTGGCGGGTCGAAATCACAAGTGGCTATATGCGACTGCACAACAATAATAGTGATTCAAAATATATTTTTTGGAGCGCTGAATCTCGTTGACGTCAGTTGAGGGCCAGAGAGAGAAGGAGGAGGAGGGCCTTATATGGCCCACGGGTCGGCAGTTTGTGACCCTGACCTAAGCAAATAGAAATAAACAAAGAATTATATTTCCTTTATTTTAATTAGCATGTTGAAACCTTCTGCTATCCTTCATGACATTTGAGCATTTTATAGTTCTAATCAAAATTAAAAATAAAAATGAGAAAGCGTTTAAAGTGTAACCACATTCATGATTATGAAGGAGGAACCAAGCAGTGAGTTAGATTGGTAACCCAAAGGCTGTTGCTAATATTTCCGGTCTTGGCAGGAATTGAAGATGGAGGGGAATGAAGGAACTGCAATCTCTCCATCTTCAATACCAAATTTTCTTTTTCAAACATTTCCCAAATAATGTTTAACAGAGCAAGACATTTTTCTTATAAGTTTTCCTACAAGTATTTTTCTTATAGTATTTTTTTCTTCTGGAGAAAGTCTCATTTGTTTTATTTTGGTTAGAATAAAAGCATTTTTTTTAGGTCAATATTAATATCCCCTTGAATCATTTTTTTTTCAAAAGTAGAATTTATTTGAATTCATTTAGTCAATTTTCAACTTTGTTGCTTCACTCGACACGCCAATTTCCACTATAAAATCCATTTATATTTAGTGTTTTACCTCTACAATATTGATTTTCAGTTGCAAGAAAAGTTATTTGCTGTTAGTGATTTTTTTGTGTTATGTGTTTTTAGAAAGCAAAGGTAAAATTGATTGAACACAACATATAAAATGCTGTTTTATTGACATGGTGGAAACAGAATAACTGGCACCGACCCAATTCTTCATTTCCAAGATGCAACATCCAAGTAAAGTGTCCAAAAAAGTCCATTTTAATTATTATACAGATTTAATTGCAAAATGTGTAACATTCACAATACATAGCTTACTAAAATGTGAAATGAAAAAAAAAGCAAGATGGTGCAGTCATAACATGCTAGGAAATATGTCAGATATCGGTAAAGAAGAAAGCATAACATGTTTTCATAAAATGAAGGCATAAAATGTTTTAGGAAAAACCTAGTTATTTAGCCAATCAAAAATAAGTTATGCACAGCTGGTGTAAATGAATTTAAATAACAAAAAAAGAGCAACCAACAGAACAGAATCAACAACCTGAATTGATATCATAAAGTCATCTCATTTGCCAACTCAAATACAAACTTGGCAAGAGAAGTTGAATGCGGCAAATGTCCTAAAGGTTTTAGAAGCCTTTGTTGCCCATGTTGCCCTAGCCTGTGTTCATACTTGCAGTTCAGTTCTCTAAACTGGTTTATTTGATATGAACCACAACAAGCTTTTTTACATTTACAAATGACTGAAAAACAAATTAACAATGTCCAAAATGTAATATTATCAGATATAACTTAAATAATTATACAAATATATATTTGCCTAAGGTAAACAGGCAAAAGTTTATGGGGGGTTTTATTTTTAAAACGATTGGTTGTAGGTTGCAAAGCTGTAAAATGATACAGATTGATGACAAAAAAATTGGCTATTAAGCCATGGCTATTAACTTGGATTTGTGTGTATGGGTTTATTTTTGATGACAAAATGGTAGTCAGCTAAATATTGCATGACTTGAGGGTAAGTAAATGAGCAGGAAATGTTTGGGTGAACTATCCATTTAAATAATGCAGCATGTTTCAAGTCACTTCAGTGGGACCTTTAAATTATAACCCTTTAATTGTGCACAATATTTAATTAAACATTTCAGACATTTCAAAAAGTGATCCGTACGCCAGATTAGAGTATCGAATTATTTACTAGTCTTGTTAACTTGGTAACAGTCCCAGCACACTATTTATTCAACATCTAAAAGTGTTTCATGATTTTCTTTACAAAGAGCCTGAAGTTCATGTCTTCATCTTACTGTATACCATACCTGTGGCTAGTCAGAAATGTATGTTGTAAACTGTAAATCCACTGATTCAGCGCAGAAGGAATCCTCCACTCAGAGGGTCGTCGCTCTCCTGGGTGAAAGTGGCCACACCGCTGTAGTGGGCATGACCTTTGACCTCCACTACCACTGCCTTAAAATCTCCACACATGGTCTCCTTCAACAACAGATAAGCATAACTTACTAATTCAGTTCAATAATCAAGCATAGAAACTGCATGTCCAGGATTATTTGCTACAGGTACCTCTATTGCTGTTCCTGTAAACACTGATCCTGTAGCTCCGCTCTGGAAGCTTCTGGTCTGGTTCAGTCCGATGAGGCCTTTATGGTACTGAAGAGCTACACGAGCAGTGACGCCTGAACCTGTTGGGCTTCTGTCCACCTGACAAGACATTTAATAAACCTCTGTCACACAGACTGAAGAGTAAAAGACCCGTCCTGATCAATCAGCTGATAATAAGTGTCAATCAACATGAGCATGCATTCATATAAACATATCAGCAAGACACAAATAGTTTTACCTGCGCATCAGCAAACACACACACATTGGCAGTGGGCTCTTCAGAAAAAGCATCTTTGCCGTCAGTAAGGATTGTGCCATAGAGGAAGGCCAGATCTTCACTGACTGGATGATTTAGCTTCACCTAGAATCATTACAATAATTAGTGCAGTAAATTCTTTTAACTTATGTAAATTACAGACAAATAAGACCAAATATGGAGTCTGATATCTATCATCTACTATAATATTGTAACTATGTGCAAGATGACTAACTAAATAATTTAAGTAATGAAATAATTTTTTTACATATTTATAAGATATGCATTTATAAGAAAATTATAAGTCACATGGGATGTTTTGACAATGTTTTTGGTTCCATTTCTAGATTTTAAAGTCTTGGAACCATTGCTGTCTATGGAGGATAAAAGAGCTCTCTGATTTCATCTAAAACATATTAATTTTAAACTTTTAAAGACCTTTGTCTCCTGAGGGCAATTCATTAATTTAAAGCATTTAGATTTAAGCTTGGTCTCATTTTAAAGAAGACAGATATGAAATTGTGGCTGAAGTAAAAAAAAATAATAATAAAATTTAATAAAACAAAAGTTATGTTTATAAAAAAAATAATAAAACAATAAATGTATATTTTAACATATTACATAAAGTATGTATTTTACAAAACAGGTTTTAGCCTAAAATTGCCAGAAAATCTGAAAAAATTATATTCCAAATTTGAAGTTAAAAGAAGTCAAAAAAAGGTTACAGTAAGATTTTGTTTGGCCGCAATACCAAACATGATCACCAAATGACATTCAGTGCCAGTAAATGTGTTTTAATCTATTATTCTTCCTACATAACAAGAAACTGTGGTAAAATATGTATTCAGATGTCTTAGACCTTTCCAACGATATATAGTTTGTCATGACTATATTAGGATTTAATTGCAAAAAATGATGTAAACTTAAGTGTCCCGGTGGCGGGACGGTGTCAGCTAAAGGCTGGTTTATACTTCGAGTGTTCGGCGTGACCCATGGCGCATGCCTTGCGCTTTGCCATGCATTTATACTTTTGCGTGCTGTTTGTGTTGCTCTGCAATAACACTTTCGAAATGCCAGCAGGCAGTAGGTTTTTATGTTCCTCTGTGTGGAGTTTTTTCGCGGGTGTTTTGAATGCATTCCTGAATGCAGTCTTAATGTACAAGTATCTAAAACTCGCTCATTCAGAGGTGGAAACTGGCGGACATGCAACAACTTTAGTTAAAGAAAACGCAAAACAAAAGTTCCCATATGGAGCTCCTTCACGGGACTCGGCAGTTGTTAAACTGCTCCCTGTGCCACCCACACTCATCAACGCTACCAAGCCGACCAATCACAGAGCTTGCGCTACACGTCGTCACAACATGTAGTTACATTTTTTGAGAGTGTCAGCCACGGCGAGAGGTATGCCACTGCCAGACCATGGTCCGCTTGACACAAAAGTATAAATCAGGCTTAAGAGTTATCAAACCAGCAAGAGTGCTGTTTACACATAAATATTATTTACTTTTTAGTTTTAGTGAATTTTAGAACTTCAATTTAAATGTTCATTTTAAGTGCAAAAGTAACAAAGGTTTTAATTTAATGTTTATTCTTTATTTTAGCTTCATTTCAAGTAACAAAAGTATTTTTTTTTTTACAATATCCCCCTCCATAACAACACTGGGCCAGTTACCTGTGATTTGACAGCCTCGCTCACAGCAGTGGCTGCATCCACCAAATCTCTAGTCCTGGACTTGTTGACATCCAAGCCAAACTTCTCAGCACTCACAAAAGCATAAAGAGCTCCACCATAACTGATGTCCACAGTGACGGTCCCGTATCCCACTACAGAGACACTCACATCTACAAAAATAAAGATGAATAATGATCAAACAGCTCCTTAAAACACTACTTAAATGCATTAAAATGTTATATCATACTAAATTATATACAGTTAAAGTCAGAATTATTAGCCCCATGTATATTTTTTCCCAAATTTCTATTTAACAAGAAAACTATTTTTTCCAACACATTTCTAAACATAACTAAATTCTAATAACTGATTTCTTTTTTATCTTTGCCATGATGACAGTACATAATATTTTACTAGATATTTTTCAAGATACTAGTATTCAGCTTAAAGTGCAATTTAAAGGCTTTACTCGGTTAATTAGGTTTACTAGGCAAGTTAGTCATTGTATAACAGTGGTTTATTTTGTAGACAATTAGGGCTAATAATATTGACCTTAAAATGGTTTTGAAAAATAAAAACAGCTTTTTTTCTAGCCAAAATAAACCAAATAAGACTTTCTTTAGAAGAAAAAAATATTATCGGAAATACTGTGAAAATTTCTTTGCACCATTAAATATCACTTGAGAAATATTTAAAAAAGAAATAAATATTTCACAAGAGGGCTAATAATTTTGACTTCAACTGTACATTTACATTTCTTTTTAAATATTATATAAAACAAAGATTGCTATGAAATAATATATTATAATGTAAAGAATATAATATATTATAATATAATAACTTCTTCTGAAGTGGCACCACCAAATCAGCCAAATTTGGTGCTTATTTTTCTCCAATAACATTGTCGCGATTAAACAACGCTGGTCACCTGTAGCGAAAGTGAATGCGGGCACACTGTGAAACCTGACAGCTCCAGTTTTCCCATCGGAATATTGCGTAAAGGCCTTGACTAAGCCGCAGGGGCAGTGTATGTTAATCGGCATCTCTGGTGAAGTGGGCTCTTTAACCAGACCATAATCCACAGCGAAGCGTCCCAGCGCAATGACAGCGTGGCCACACATGGTGCTGTAGCCTTCATTATGCAGAAACAAGACGCCCAGATCAGCTTCTTCTAACTCACTTTTGACCAGCAGGGCTCCGTACATATCACTGTGTCCACGGGGCTCGAACATCAAGACCTTGCGGAGATGATCCAGATGTTCTCTCACGTAACGCCGTTTGGCAAGGATGGTGTCGCCCTGCACCTCTGGAAAGCCGCTCAGGATGATGCGCAGCGGTTCTCCACCTGTGTGCATGTCCACTACTGACAGCACAGAGCCGCAGTGAGGGGGCAGCTTGGGGAACGCCATTCATTACTCTGGAGAAAAAAAAAAAATAATTAAAGCTGCAAGCAGCGATGAAAGGGACCTCTCACCCGAGCTCACCGCCACCCGGTGAACAGCGGACAATAATAATTTAAGCCCATATATATTAAAATACCTGAGAAAATCACAGATTTATGCCAAACTTCCTTCTGTCAGCAGGTGGCGCTATGACTGAGATTCAATATTGGCATGCAGATGTCTTCAGGAGAGGAATCTCATCGAACCTGTGCATTTTCAGGCATGTAAATGTGTTCAGGACAGGACTGTTATCAAACATTTGGATGTTGAATCAGATCAGACAATGTGTGCCTGAATTACAACAACTTCCTCTTTCGTGGCGAAGCATCAAAGTTTGAGAGGCCGCCACGGACACGCCCTTCGACGAAAACTCTAGATCTTCGCAATTTAACATCGCCAAGGCCTTTAGTTGACAATACCCAATTTTGGTGTTGATCTGGTAAATTCCCTAGGAGAAGTTCATTACCACACCTGGAAATGGCAAAAACTGCACTTTTTCGGCAGAGGAAGCTAAAAATCTCTCTAAAAACAGGGGGGCTAATAATTCAGTGGGTTTAATAATTCTAACTTCAACTGTATAGCTTGTCATGATTAGATCAGAATTTAATTGTAAAAAAGTGATGCGCACAATTTATTATTTATGATAGGCCTAATAATATTTTTTAAAATGTTGCATATTTATACTTAGGGAAGCCCATTCCCGCCTCTAAATAAAACAATTTTTTAAGTTATTGTGACTATCTCAGAATTCTGACTTTATAACTCAGAATTGCAAGTTTTTGAGATAAAAAGTTTTGAGATAAAAAGTCACAATAACCTTTTTTTATTCAGTGGTGGAAATGGGCTTCCATATATACGACTGAGAAGGCCACACTTTAAACAAACATTAATCCAGATAGAAACATTTCAGTTTAGTTTGAGATGGTCTAATTGCTCTGACATTCATATTTGTCTTTATTTATTTGTTATCAAATAAATGGCTATTAGGCTGGGTAATTAAAACAAATATATTCTAAAATGAATTATGGTGCTTTAAAAGAATTTAACTTAAAAAAGTCAATTCCAGCTTATTTTAATAACAGATTGACTGTTTCAAAGTAAAACGAGAGCTGAGATTGCAAAGATATTTTTTTAATCTAATCTAATGGAAAAGTTTTCTTGGCCATCTTGACAACAAAAGTTGGACAACGCAGTGCTTTGAATCTGCATGAACATTTCTGTTTTGGGGGTAATTATTGTGTGTAGCTTTATGAGTTTCTTTCTTTTGTTAAACACAAGCTATTTTGAAGAAAGCTGGAAACCTGCAATCATTGAACATTAGATGTTTTTCCTGTTAAAAGTTAGAGGTTTTCAGCTTTCTTCAAAATATCTTCTAGATCAAAATATCTTTTAGAACCACTTAAGGATGAAGAAATAGTGGGTTAAAATTCATTTTTTTGTGAACTATCCCTTTAACAGTAGGCTACTTTCTTCTTTAAATCAGTATTTTAGTCTTCATACATTTTGTTACCATAAAAACCACACTTTCCTTAATCCCCTTAAGTCCCAAAGTACATTAATCCTGAAGGCTAATGCACATATTTACTGTGACACACATTTACTGTGACAGAATTAAGCCCAGCGTGAGTTTTATGAAAATAATTTAAAAGACGAATAAAGCAAAATGCTTACCGTCCTAGAGTTCAGTAAAGCAGTCAGCGCAAACGAAACCTTTTCTTAACAATTGAACTGTTGATAAATCTGTGTTCATTAAAAACACAACTTGTGGTAATGACCGTAACGTTAATATATAAACTCTTTTGCAGCCTGCTCTCTTATTTTTAGGATTGTGTCCAAACTCCTGTTGGAAAGTTGCGGTGAGCGATTCGCTCATTACCGCCTCTCTTTGGCCTGGATGAGAAAAACAATCCGTTACAATCAGGCCATCTCGGATTTATAAAACCTATAAAAAAAATTATTCCAGATAAACGTAGAATAGATTTGTTCAATTATTAACTCTCAAATATTTTATCAGCAATCGCTATTGTTTTTTAAAAAAAAACAACCAACAGCAACCTACATCCTTTATATATGGATGAGCATGGATATGGTATAATATATATATGTATATATTTTTTTATTATTCATTCATTTTCTTTTCGGCTTAGTCCCTTTATTCATCTGGGGTCGCCACAGCGAAATTAACCGGCAACTTATCCAACATATGTTTTATGCAGCGAATGCCCTTCCAGCTGCAACCCATTTCTGGGAAACATTCATACTCATTCATACACACACTCATTCATTCATTCACACACATACACTACGGCCAATTTAGCTTACCCAATTCACCTATACCGCATGTCTTTGGACTTGTGGGGGAAACCGGAGCACCCGGAGGAAACCCACGCCAACACGGGGAGAACATGCAAACTCCACACAGAAATGCCAATTGACCCAGCCGAGGCTCAAACCAGCGACCTTCTTGCTGTGAGGCGATCGTGCTACCCACTGCGCCACCGTGAGGCCCTATTTTTATTATACCATATATAATTATTTTTCCTTCATTTTTATAATTAAATATGTTAGAATTATTAGATTTTTTAAAAATGATTTTCATGTATTTTGCAAATGTCACCGTTTTTTGCATTATATAGTCAGAATGGTGCCATGTTTTCAAACATTTATATACATTTTTAGACAACACAACACCAAAGTGGGCCTCACGGTAGCGCAGTGGATAGCCCGTTCGCCTCACAGCAAGAAGGTCGCTGGTTTGAGCCTCGGCTGGGTCAGTTGGCATTTCTGTGTAGAGTTTGCATGTTCTCCCCATGTTGACGTGGGTTTCCTCCGGGTGCTCGGGTTTCCCCAACAATTCCAAAGACATGCGGTACAGGTGAATTGGGTAGTGTGTGTAGGCTAAATTGTCCGTAGTGTATGTGTGTGAATGGGTGTGTGTGGATGTTTCCCAGTGATGGGTTGCGGGAAGGGCATCCGCTGCGTAAAAAACATGCTGGATAAGTTGGCGGTTCGTTCCGCTGTGGCGATCCCAGATTAATAAAGGGACTAAGCCGAAATGAAAATGAATGAATGAATGACAACACCAAAGTTTTAACTTCAGAAGAGTTAAGAAATCAGTTTGGAGGAATAACCCTGATTTTCAACCACAACAAATAAATGAAAACACTTGTTATTCTGGCCAACTAGCATTTTCTGAAAAACTAAACCAAAATGCTCTTAATTACAGTATTTTAATGTTACATTTGGAAGAAATGTTACAAGATCTTTATATAATAAAAAAAATATAAATGCATTGCTCAAATCCATCCCCAGTTAATATTTTTTAATTCATTGAAACATTATAAAATCATTATAAAAGATAATTAAGCATAGTTCTGGTATATTAATGTAAGTAACTGTGAAGTTTTTTTTCATTCGTTATACATTTACATAAAACAAGCTAAAAAAAAGTCTTCATAAGAGGGCCTAGGTTAGGGTGGAAAACAAACGTCGTGTTTTGTGATGCAACATTATTTGCTAAAAAAGAAAAAGGCAATGATGTTTATTCATTGTTTTCAACACATCAGTGATTTCATACAACTTTAAACTCTCCGTGTTTCTAGTTCAGCCATACACATTAAAGGCAGACATCTCCAACTGCATTCACACCATCATATGGTACAAAGATATGGTTTCTAATCTTTTTGCGTATTATCAAATACAAATTGTTATTGCTAGTAAATTGCATTGATCATTCAATTCTCCGAGTGCTGTAGACCAGACTCAAAAAAAAAAAGAAAAAGAAAAAGAGCAAGATCATTACAAAACTATAGCATAGAAGTGCTTCATCATCCCTTCATCCCTGAAATATTGTAATGAGTAACAGAAAACGGAAGATTGTCCATTGTGTGTCCAGTCAATCCTTCAGCCAGACACTTCAGTCTATGGGCAGGACTAGTTTCTTGGTCAGCGTGTACCGTGGTTCTGGCATCTGCTTGTGGCCCTTTAAAATCTTTTTGCTCACTTCAAAGTTCACCTTTGTCAGAATGGACAAGATGTCCTCTTTTCTATCAGAAAAAAAAGACAAAAAGCTTACTCTACGGATCCACCAAATCAATTTATAATCAAAAGTATTCAACAGGAGCATTCATTTCAGAAGAAAGAAGAAGGGAACAGGTCTCTTCAAAGACATTACAACGAAAAAGGTGATCAAACACAGTGCAACACTGGATCTCCTCTGCCTTTTTGTTTGCTTACATTAATAAAATCATAAAGAATATTTAACTGATTTCACTGCTTTAACATTTACTATTCACACACAGTTTAAGACTACACAGTATTTAAATTGTGCAAACGTATTTCACAACACTCTGGAAAAATGGGAAAAGGCTCATATACACCCACCCATAGATACCCCTTCATCAGAAAAGTTGAAAGTAGACAAGCGAGACACATCAAAATGTCAAATGTGAAGAGGATTCTGTCCGCTTTGTCAACTTAATAGCTGAGCTGTGGATATTTTCAAAGGTCTGGCGTGGGTACATTTTTAAAACTCTTTTAAAAGCAGCCTTTTAAACACCCAGGTTGTATTTATTTAATCAAAAAGATGCTAAAATAAACAAAATTAAAGTCTAAAAGGAATAAACTGCAAATCTGAACTTCCATTAGACCAGGGGTACGTCGTTGAAGCTCAAACTGGTGCACGTTTTGCTACGGTTGAATGGCATTGTAAAACATTTAATGCAGTCAACACGGCATGTTCCAAAGCACACAATTATGGTTGCAATATTGAAGTGTTCAAAACTGGTCACTTTGAAGGGCCATTTGTAAAGAAGGATTTCGAAAGGTATAACTGATTGACATTTGGGTCACTATTATCCTCTGCGCAAGGAAGTTGTTTAGTGTCACACCTTGTGTTCCATTCGAAAGGGTTCATCCCTATTCCCTAATCCCTTTGAAGCTGTCAATTAAGGGTAAACCTTTTGAAGGGATTAGGGGATAGGAATGAACCCTTCTAAACAGAATGCTGTGGGGGTTTGAGATGCGTTTTTTTCTCTTGTTTGGTGGGTGTTTCAAAAATGTCACCCCATTCAGTAGCCATACGGATTTTAAAGAGACAATAGGTCCAAGTAAAATCTGTTCTCTTTCATTCTGGATGGCACGGGCAGTGACTATGTAAAAATCTATGTAAAAACTGTAAAATGACTGTAAAAAAATATATATACTGATTTCATCAGGCTCCAAAAATTCTTTAAAAAGAACACAAGGGCCTTCTCAGCTGACATTGTTGCAACTCCTGCATCATCAGAACAGCATGTTCAATGCACCACAGTTTCCATTTTAAAAAGTTTTGGAATATTTTGTCAAGCTGAACACAGCCCAGTCTTCACTGTCACATGATCATTCAGAAATGGATCTTATATGTCAATTTGTTGCTCAAGACATTTATCTTATTATCATATGCCTAAAACAGCTACTAAACTTGACTTCAAACCTTTTAGTGGAGGTGTAGGGATAGCCCACCCAAAAATGAAAATTTACACAAATTTACTCACCCTCAAGTGTTTCCTTTTGACTGATGTACATGTTAAAAACTGCTGTTAATTATGTCAAAATTTAAACGGTATAATCCTGTTATATTCAAAAGCAGTGTTGCTGTTTTTTTTACGGTTGATGAAATGACGTAGACAAAATGTAACATTATTTTACTGTATTTATCACACACACAAAAAACAGTAATCAACAGTATTTTTTGAACAGAAGACGTCAGCCATCACATGTGGATTTTCATCTGTCTTTTTACTGTGACTTAATCGGTGAGTGCACCTTTATTTTGCTCCTTTTACACAAAATACACGTCTGTGATTGCACATAGGCTAACTGGATGCTGATATTGTAACTGTTTACGTATATTTTAGTGCTGAATCATTCAATGTGCAAACTGCATCTGCATCGTAGAGTGGAGCTGGATATCTGACACAGAGATTCCCTGATTACAAGGCAAGTCAAAATATGATCATTAAATATGATATAGGCTATAAACTCATCTGCAAAGTCAGTTTTTAAGCATATGTAGCAACAAAGTAGTATTTATTTATGTAGCATGATGAAACGATTGTCATCTCGTTGCTAATTTTAGCTTTAGATTTTAATAGCTACTTAATATGGCTTCAATGTAGGCTTTGATAAAACGTTTATTTCGCTAACGCTGCGCTTGCAAGTTTTACTGTTGTTGGTTTGCATTGTAATGCTACTTTGTGGAGTACAGTTGGCTAATTGCCAAGATAAACAGTTTTATATGTCCATTTCAGTGCTGAACCCGTGAACATGCAAACTGCATCATAGATTGGAGCTGGATTTCTGATACAGATATTGGTTACTGATTACAAGGTGAGTTTAATCAAACATGATAACATGATAAAGTTATTATTATTTTGTATATGGTATTATTGTCCTAACAACTGAAATAGAATTACAAAAATGTTATGCATTAATACATATACATTTTTGTTAGTGAATTTTGTCTCCGTCCTCATTATTGTAATTCGTCTTAGGCATCTTCTACTGCACCTGATGTAGAAAAGACACTTGAACTACCTGCAATTCCTTGACTGATACTTTATGGTATGTATAGAACTGTATTTTATTACTTAAGCAACTAAGGGTGTTTTCTCTGTATTTTAGCAAACATGGTAAATGCTTTTGCACAAAACAAAATACACAAATACATAAAATAAATATTCTGCCTCATTTTACCCAAGCTTTCATTCACCTTTGGAAAACATTTGACTAAATTTACTAAAATGACTCAATTTTAATCGTTTGACTTCAATTATATTGAGTATAAATATTAAGTTAAATAAATCACAAACATTGCAGAGACAATTTTCACAATACACAGTATATACATGTTGACTTCAGTGGTTGTCAACATTTTCAAATGCATTTATTATGTTAAAACAACAGGGCTTTGAGAGTAGGTAAAATTATGTCAGTTTCTCTTACATATATTTGCAACTAGGCATTTTATGTGACTGCTGACATGTTTTATTTCTTTGGATTTTTTTAGGTGAAAAACCAGGAAGCTATACTTATAAATGAAGGATCAGTTTTGAGGGGCAAATAATCTGTGAGAGCATCCAGCCAAGTTTTCTGTCTGGTATTGCTGTGTTTTCAACTTACTATAATTTCAGTGTGGAGTACCAAGCTGAGGCTGCATGCACACTGGAATTCATTCAGAGGTTAGATGCTTAGATTCATACATTAATTTCTCTTTACATTCTTATTATATAAACTTTTACCCACAATAATTCTGAATGTTTGCATTTTTTTCAGGAGCTTCATGGGTATAAACCCTGAAAAAGGCAAGAAGAGTGGACACATCCTATCGAAGCGAACGGGGAAGGTTACCAACAAGAAGAATTCAGTCAACACTAAGGTTGCCAGTTTACTTAAGAAACTAACAGACTTTGAGTGGGATGTCATATAAGTGATACCACAGACACGCACATGTTTGTTTTTGTGAAAAGTGGATACATTACATAGGTTTCCATTCATTTTATACTGTCCAAACCGTATATTGTATTGGCCTAACCACACCCTACCCCTAAACCCAACCATCACAGGAAACTGTATACAGCTTTATTCTCTGAATAAACTCATTCTGTGTGATTTATAAGCTTTTTGAGCTTTTTTACAGTCATATACACAGCTGCATCTACACCCAATCTGGCCCTTTCTCAACTACAGATCGCTTTTAATGTACTGCAACATAATTTATCTGAGTTAAATGCAGATAAAACAAAACTTATGTTATTTTCAAACTCAGAACAAACTAAGCAAAAGCTAGGTTCTATTACTACTACTCATGGTGCAGAGATTGAATTGGTGTCCCAGTACAAATATCTTGGAATTGTAATTAATGATACACTTTCTTTTAGTTCTCACATTCAGCAAAAGTGATTTTAGGCTTCTATTTTGGAATTATAAACTGCCTTTGTTTTGATGCTAAAAAGAGGCTGGTTGATGCAACATTTATGTCGATATTGGATTATGGTGATGATATCTATATGCATGCTTCATCTCAGAATCTGCATGCATTGGATACTGTTTACCATGGTGCACTAAGATTTATAACTAATTTTAAATCCCTTACTCTTCATTGTGTGTTGTATACTAAGGTAGGTTGGTCTGCTTTGTCCATTCGTAGGCTCAATCATTGGCATATCTTTGTTAACAAATCTATATTGGGTTCATCCAATCACATCACATCTCCAGAATTACATTTGTAAAAAAAAACCTGTCCTTAACTATGGCCTTCGGTCACAGGATATTTATTTACTGTCTGTTCCTAAAGTGCGGACTGAGATGGGAAAAAAGGCTTTTATATACACAGCACTTTTTGCATGGAATAATCTACAAAAGTTGCAGTTTAAAGACAGGCTTGTAGATGTTTTAAATAGATTGTTTGTCAATGTGTGATTCATGTTAACTGTTAATTGTTTTTTGTTTGTTGTCTGTTAGACCCACGTGACGTGTATACTGCCTAATCGTGGCCAGGATGCTCTTGTAAAAGAAATTTTTAATCTCAATGTGTCTTTCCTGGTAAAATAAAGGTTAAAATAATAATAATTTTAACTTACCTAGGACACAATTCCTCCATCTTTTGACAGAGCTCCTGGATAAAGATAGAGCCCTGTTTAGTGTGTCGGTAGGCGCGGTAGTGCTCTACTGTGGCCATTCCAATCAGGAAATCAGCTTCGACTGGAATTTTGCGGAACACCATTATTCCTGCATCCTCCTCATATTCTTCTTCCTTTTCTTCCTCATGTCCATCCGCTGTCCAAACACCAATCTGGGCTTCATCTCCTTGGCAGGCTTGAATGAAGAAAAGCTTGGGCTTGTTTGCCAGTGTTTTGCATCCAGCAAAAGGCAGTGTGACTTCTCTGATTTCAACCGGTTTACCATCTGTGCCCAAAACTGTGCCTTTCTCTCCATGTGAGAGAATACAGCAGACAAAAGCACCCATTTGAGCATGATTCTTTTTTGCAAACGTCTTTATCTCATCTTTTATAGCCGAGGCTTCCAGATCATTCCGTACCTCAATCTTGAAATGCATTCTGCTAAACAATCTGCTAAGTCTATCTAGAGAGAGAGAGAGAGAGAGAGAGAGAGAGAGAGAGAGAGAGAGAGA
>CAIGQW010055671.1:6420796-6446232 GCA_903798125.1 Danio choprae | reverse complement strand
TATATATATTACTAATAGTTGCTAATTAAGCAATAGTTTTTAATTTGACATTATTCTTAGTTTTTTATATTTTACTACAAAACGATTTTAACTAAGTATGACAACATTAAGATCCTGAATTAGTTTATTACACTTAATCCTACAATTAGACAGTCTATTATGTTTTCTTTGTGTATGTGGATACGCGAATAAAGTCATACGTGTTTTAACTAATTATTTTTATTTACATAATTTGAGTTCCAAAACTGCACAGATGTTAAAACGATTGTTACGATGTAATAATGAAATAATGACTGAAATGGGAAACCCTAAACTGTTCACAGTCTATTGAATGGCAGCACATATTTGTGAAATACAGTATGTGGCGATAATCCTAAGGAGTTAAACAAGAAAAAATAGAAGAAGACTGATCCGTCATGGTCATTAAGCATATATGGTTCGCCCCTGCCTAGATCGTGTGTGCTAGATTGTGTGCTGGAACGTGTGTGGGTCTGCCGCTGGATATATCTCACTGTTTTTTATAACAAATACGAAAGATTAGTTTATTTAATCCACAATTTTATTGATCTAAACATGTTACCGACTGTGCAAGCTAGACTATGTTTTGAATTGTATACTGATATATAGATGATATATAATTTATTAATATACATATATTAGGAACAAAGATAAAAATAACAAATCTGTGTCATTCACAGAACGGAAGATTGACTATTTATGATAGAATCTCGAATCTAATTCAATACCACTTACAAACTGTTGATGTAAATACGGTATGGATGAAAACAACAGTAGACTTTTGTAAACAACAAAAATACGCAGCGTGACCAAAAAGCAACTTACGCAATCCAAAAAAGCGGTTTCTCTGAGCGAGCCATCAGCTTGGCGATCTGACTGTTTTTCCACGCACTTTTCCTGGCGCATTTAACAACTCGACAAACGTAAAATCCGCCACATACTGAAGCAATACAAAGTAAATACACGGTCCACTCCGGAAGCGCCATTTCAGTAGGCGGGTCGGCGATGACGCGATTAAAGAAACAATTACGATTGGCCAGAAGTGACAATTACCGTAAAGACTCGTGTTTTATTTTTACGCATTTATTATTCATTATGTTGGTATATTGTTGATTTTAGCACAAATCATATTGCATACATCGTTTCTGTCAGTTGTTTTGCATTACACTTTATTGACTACAATTGTCCCTCTATGGCATAAAGCAAGTGCTGTTTGGCAAGTGAGTGATATATAATAATATTTACATAATCAGCTTACACAAGTATGTTTGTAGGGCAATTTGTGTGTGTGTGTGTGTGTGTGTGTGTGTGTGTGTGTGTGTGTGTGTAAATGTCATGACCTACCTATTTTTTAAAAATCATTTGTATAACTACAGTGGGCCTCACGGTGGCACAGTGGATAGTACAATCGCCTCACAGCAAGAAGGTCTCTGGTTCGAGCCTCAGCTGGGTCAGTTGGCATTTCTGTGTGGAGTTTGCATGTTCTCCCCGTGATTGCATGGGTGCTCCGGTTTCCCCCACAGTCCAAAGACATGTGGTATTGGTGAATTGGGTAAGCTAAATTGTCCATAGTGTATGTGTGTGAATGAGTATGTATGGTGTTTCCCAGTGATGGGTTGCAGCTGGAAGGGCATCCCCTGCGTAAAACATGTGCTGGATAAGTTGGCGGTTCATTCCGCTGTAGCGACCCCAGATTAATAAAGGGACTAAGCTGAAAAGAAAATGAATGAATGGTTCATTTTTGTAAGGATTTGTGCGTGTGATGCAGACTGTTTCCCAAATCTTTTTTGTCACTTTGATGTAAAATACTTGAAGTCCCTGAAATGAAAATTGATATTTCAAAAATTTGACAAAACATTTGCATTTTTCTCTAATGTCAGTCACAAAATTATATTGAGGTAAATATATTTTATTTCTTTTTTAATTGCATACATTTTGCATGTGTGAGGGTACATTTTGGGTCTCATAGAGATTAACCTTCTATTATTTTTCAAAAACAAACATTTGAATGAAACAGTTTTGAATAATAACACTAATTATATATTTACCTCTAAAAATTAAATCTATGTTTATTTAGGGACATTTTGTCTTGGAAATATTAACTTAAATGCTCTATTCCACTTCTAAACATACATTCTGCTTCAATTAGCATTAAATAATAAAATTTTCATCTTAAATGTTTACTAAGTTAAAAAAAACATTTGAATAGAACATATGTTTTCTGTATTATTTGTAACTTCAGTAATAAAAATATATACATTTTGTGTCTTTCCTACAATCTGGTCAACTCTGTTACATAAAAAGGCAAAACAGTCTGTAAAGCGCAGAGGCATGTCATTATTCTTCACTCATTAATTATTTTAGATTTTTAACATGTGTTATATAATTGTTCATGTAATGGACAATCATTTGACATTGGCATTTAGCTAATTTTAATTTAAAAAATATATATTTTTCTAATCATTTTTGTTTATAATCTGACATTTTAACAATACAATCTGACCTTTTCACAATAAAACTCTCACGTATTGAACACACACACACGCACGCACGCATGCACATGCACGCACACACAGACAGCCGCTTGTTCTCAGAATACAAATATTCAGCTTGGGTGTGTCTGGTAGTTCACCACATCTCGAGACCTGGCTGAGCTCTCACACTATTTTCAGTGAAGCGGTACATAAAAATTAGCAGACAAACGTGATTTATTTTAGATATAGTTTTAATTTTCATAGTGATCAAAACATTTTTTTATTGGTAAACTAATCTAGTCGATTTAGCGAAACGCCATGTTGCAGCCTCTGTTGTATTGACTCCACCTGCTGGGTTGTAAGCATCTTGAGTCACCGAACGTCATCGCCTGACTGCTGCTTTCACATTAGTGCAGTTCACAGAAGAAGGTGGATCAGGGTGTCAACTGTTTTATTTAATCAGACTCTCAAGGGATCTATCTTTTGACATTTCTTTCTCCGAGTTTCGACATCAATCTTATAACGTTAGTTTTTTGTTTTTGGATTACAAAACAGCGCGTGGTAAGTATGTTGTCACATTTTACAACGACGTACCCTTCTGTTTGAAAAGTTTTTACATAGATTTTTTTAATCGTTTGTACTTAAATATGATAAAATAATCGTAGCAGCTGTTAGATTGGGGCAAAATGCGGTTACCGTGGTAAATTGTAAGGGGGAGTGAAGGCAACACGTTCGCATGTTCAGGATGGCGTCCAAGAGCTGTGAACTAGCAACTTTTAGCATGTTTTCATAACTATATAATTGACGTTTAACGTTAGTCTATTTTAAAGATGAACTTTTACGTGAGGAATATGGGAGTAAGATCAGACTTTACCAAAATGCCCCCCTGACCCCTTATGAATATCTTTACTGTTTGTGGCTTGTTTAAAACTTTGAGTTCCCTAAGTTAGCTAACCAATAGCATTTTTGGGCAACATCCAAGATTATTACAGCCGTGATACCACAAAACTAATACTATGCACTATGTAGGCTCACTAGGTAATGAGATGTTGACTATTAAGCTTTATATTTATTTCAACTGCATTAACAACACTTTCTATTCAATACATATGACATATAACCAATGTTCTACTGTGGTAAATTTTGTCTTTTGTCAATCTCTCATGTTCTACAAATTGTTTAGTTGAACATGGCTGATTGCATAACATTTTGGCTAATCTTATTCATCGGCGTGGTGGACCAGCAAGGAAGTAAAAAAAAAAAAGGAAAAAAAGTGTCATTTATTTTCCACTTTAAATGTAAAAGAGTGCTTAGCAGAGCCCACAATGATGTAACAGTGTGTGGTAGGTTTGCGTGAGTCATGCTGGCTGTGTTGAACTGATACAAGAAGAATGGAGACATTCTTTTCTGGTCTGGCTTAAATTACAGATCATGTTATTGTAAACATTTGAAAAACCTACATGCCTTATAAAATGACTCCTTAAAACACTTCCATATGCTTGGTTTTAAAAGTAAGAATCACTTTAAACTTGGTTTTATGTTGTTCGTCAAGTTGTCACATCCTGAAATATTTCCTTTCATTTAGTAACAACCTGTGACCAAGTTCCAGTCTTGTCTAAAGTGAATCTGACAGTCACTCCTTACAGAACATGAAATGATACTTTCAGTAACTGACGATCCCTGGTTAAACGTTGAATAAGATTTTCCTCAGCAGATGTGAGTCACATGTTCATACTGACCTCACCGTGTGTGCTTCTGAGACCTGCTTTACATTTGTTTGATGAAAGGAAGCACTGATACTGGCACATGCAATGCTGTGTTAACATGTACTCTCTCCCTATAAACAGAGCAGAGTAAAACGTAGCACTTGAGGCCAAACTAGCCCAATTCATGCTTCTCACTATGAAGCTTTTCATGGGCTAAACCTTGACAGTTATTTCCAGGAAAACTGTTTAGAGTGTGGTTCTTGATTCTTCTTTTCTTTTCTTTTTTGCTGTCACGAAAGTGAGAGTGAAAACTGCTACACTGCATTTGTAGCTTTTGTATTTCATCAGAGTGCACCGTACTTACATGACCATAATAATACTAATGCTTCTGTGAGCTAATCAAATCACAAGGAGGAAACTGTACTCCTAGATAATTTATTTTCATATCTTTCCTGCACAAGATCTTAGACATGATGTGGTGTCTGGTTTCAGGTTAGCATCTTGAGTTAAAGCACAAAATGGTGGAAAATGTCAACCCTGTTAATGGTTTAAAAAGTTGAACAATAAGCTTCCAATGTTCCCTATCACATTTAAGCATTTTGCTTTATTTTCCATTAATAATGAATTTAGTTTACTGTAAAAAGAGAGAATGCTATATGGTTTATAGTAATTTAACATGACCAACAATCCCTTTTCTATTTTAATTAAAAAATTGTTTTTTGCTAAACTTAAAGGGGTAGTTCACCCAAAAATGAAAATTTCCTGGTAATTTACTTACAGGTCAACCAAGATGTAGGTGACTTTTTTTTTTTTCTTCAGTAGAACATTAAAGAAGATTTTGAGCTTCATCTGTGGTCCTTTGTGGCTCATATAATGGCAGTGAATGGTTACAGGTTTTTTAGATTAAAAATAAACACATAAACAAGTCCAAATCAATAGCCATGGCTCCTGATGACACATTGAGGTCTTGTGAATCAAACGATCGCTCAGTGTAAGAAATTTAACATTATTTCCAATATTATTAGCTTTAATCCACAGCCTGGTCAAACAGTTATCGACGCGTGTGTTACTGTAGTCCGATTGTCTCTGATGAAAATGGCAAAAATGACGAAAGCTGGTGACACAATCACCGATATCTTTCAACAATTCGCATAACCTGACCTATCCAAGTGCGCTTTGGTCATCAGAAGCAAACAGACTACAGTCACTAGGCCTGTCACAATATCAATCAATATATCGACTATAATCGTGCAATATTTGTACATGACCTCAATTGTTTTTGGTGTTGCAGTATATATTTACAAATTCACAAATAACGTTAAAGCCATTTTACAAAGAAATTTACATTTTACCTCACCAATGTCAGAGTTAATAATTAGACATTTACTTAATAATACATTTAATAGGACATTTACATCATTTTTTTTACATCAAATTACAGAATCTAAATAACTTTTAATTAGCATTGTTTCATTTGGGTTGTGCAGTTTAATTCACAGAATTTCTATAAAGTATGTTGTAATCTGTACACTCACACACTTTTTCGGTCACATCCATAACACATGTTTATTTTCCTCATTTAAAATAAAAAAAATGTTTACATATTGACATTTTTCTGATCCCATAACTCTGTGGTTAGTTGTTTTGGAAAAAATAAACAGATGTTTCTATATAATGTTTAAGATTCTACTGCAAATGTCACATCCATAACGCTGGAGTTGCTCAGCATTTGTATTTCATTAGAGTGCACCAACATTACATGACTATAATAATACTGATGCTTCATTTATGCGGTGTTATTGTATTTTAAAGTTGCATTGTGAAAATATATTTTACAGTAAAGATATATATAAAACTCTGTAAATATATACAGCAATATAAATGGTGCTGTAAATGTTAATACAGTATATCTCCAGTAATTGATTTACAGTAAGTTACTGGCTAATTACTAAAGTTGTTATAAATTCTACAGGAAATTTTTAAGTGTGCAGTCTCACCTCATTAAAGGGATAGTTCACCCAAAAATGTAAATTCTGTCATCATTTACTCACCCTTGTTTCAAACCTTTATGACTTTATTTGTTCTGTTGAACACAAAAGAAGATATTTTGAAGAAAACCTATAGTCATTCACTGCCATATTTATTTTCCTACTATGGATGTCTGTGTTTTCAGTTCTTCAACATATTTTCTTTTTGTGTTCAACAGAGGAAAGAAACAGGTTTGGAATCTTTTGAGGGCTGAGTTAATGAGTTAATAGTGGGTAATTAAACATTTTGGGTGAACTATCCCTTTAATTTGTGTAACAGTAATGATAGAGCAATTGTAATTCAGCAACACAACTGATGAATTCAGGGTTATTTTCAGCAAAGTCCTTGTTTTCAGGACTAGTCTAGTGCAGGGGAGTTTCTAATTGTGGTCCAGGGAGTCCGCAAGTGTTTGCTATGAAGTTAAAATAAAGCAAAACAACAACAGAAAAACAAGTAATTAAACCTCTTCATAATAAAAAATAAAGTAAAAGTACTCAAGTAATAATTAAGTATTTTAAGGAACTGGGATTAAAATAATCGAATAATTACAAAATAATACAAAATCAATCATGTATGAATATAATAAATATAATTAAGACTAATATAACATAACTAAAATGTAACGAACATGGATTTTTTATTTATTTAAAGCAAGCAAATAATATAATTTAGATTCTAATGAACAGTAAAAGTGGTTAAAATAAGTACATTTAAAAAGTATAAATAATTAAATATAATAGTATAATCAGTTGAATAGTTTTATGTGTCATACTAATAATTATATATTTTCCAAATAATACTTTAGACCAATTTCTAATATTCATTTTTTCCCACAGTATTAGTCTTCTTTATCTTTCCTTTTGAACAGTAAAATGTTTCTCATCCATAATTTAGCGCACTGTAAAAAGTAATACCTAGATCTAACCTATATAAAGTGAGGCAAGCGGCTGCATTGGATGTTTTAGGTTGAGTCAACTTCCAGCCTTTAAGTATAATGAACACTGTAACATTGCTTAAAACAAATGCAACAAAATTAAGTTGAGCTAACTAATAATTCTAAAATTGCTCGCATCCGATAAACCTACTTTTCTTGTTACAGCTTATTTACATGTTTCTATGTATTTATTTTATTAGGTATTAAGAACTTTTATGTTCTAAATAAAATTAACCTAATCATATGTCAGTAAAATTCATTAAATTGACTTCTGGCTGTAACACTTTTCATGATTACACCTAAAATAGTTTTCAAATGTAAATGGTTCTCTACAGGGATTGTTTACAATGGTGTTTGAATGTTTGCCTGAAATGAGAAACGAAGCCTCTGCAGTTGTAGAGTGACTCATTAGTGACCGTGAACTATATGGTTTCCTGCTTGAATAGGGTTTTCTGCTTGAAAATAATTATAATAGTAAAGGGAAAAATCATGTCAAGTTCAGTCATTCTCTGCGTTCAATAATTTACAGATCATGAGGTGAATTGATCAAAGTATAAAACTCAAATTATTTAGTTTTAGAAGGTCTGTCTATTAGCATTTTCTCATTTAGGCTATGCATTTTTAAAGAAAAACAAAAAGTAAATTGCATTCATTTTGCTGTAAATCTGATTTAATTTTTGCAGATTTGAGGCCTGTATACACAATAGTAACTCAGGATTTCGTGTTGACAAAACCAAACCAGTAAAATCAGGCTTTGTTGGTATCATGACGCTGATCATCAACTTTCTCTTTCTCATGCTTTGATTATGAATTTGTGAGTGTATGCACACGAAAGCAGGACATCCGTAGCAAACAACCAATCACGTGCCTCAAAACAAAGATACTGTGATTGATTTCTCAAAAGGGGGTCAGTGCAATTCATAGACAAAGATAAAATATTTAAAAAAACATTATTTACAAAGCTTTATAAAGCAGGATGAAAGGATAGCTAAAAGAAAACAGTTTGCTTTATTAGTACAAGAGAAGTGAAGTTAGTTTATGTAGTTAGTAGGTATACAGAGACTTATTCATCTTTTTGTAAATTCTACTCGTATAAAAAAAAGCTTTCAATTTCAGCTGTTTATATATACATTGAAATTGTAAATGTGTATATATAATTAAACTTGTTGGTTAATTTGGAACTAAAGTGGCTTATGTCTAGCGCATATGGGTATAATATAATTGTTAAATCTAAAATAATTGTAATAATAATAATCCTTATTAAAATGAGACTTTTTTTTTAAATCTTTAAATGTGTTTTACTAAATTGTGGCCTTTAAATTGCAACAAGAGAAATGGGAACAGTGGCTTAATTGCATCAGAGATGTCACTTTGCTCAATGTTGATTGGTTGAATCTTGGTTTGTGAATTCTAATATAAAACATAACCTGTTCGGTAGCAGGTTAGCCTCACAGTATTAGATACCATGGTGACAAAGAGAGATTAACGCTGAGCTACCTTCATGGTACCTAAAACCCAGAATTGGTGCAAATTGAAATTTAACTGGCTTAATCATGCACAGGCCCCTGTTTTTTTTTGTGTTTTGTTTTGTTTTGTTTTACTTGGGTTGTTCATACACTTTGGTTGCATACATAGATCATGCTGTCTCATCTATCCAACAGGAGTTGAAGCAGGATGTCTAGGTCAGATTTCCCTCCTTCTTATGATGATTCCCGACTGCTGTCAAACCCTCAGTCGGGGCCAGGTTACCCTCTTTCTGCTCCCCCATATGGATTTAACCCACATGAGGGACAACCAGGATACCCACAGCCCAATGATCCATACAGAGGACAGCCCAATGATCCATACAGAGGACAGCCCAATGATCCATACCGAGGACAGCCGGCCGGATACCCCCCTCCAGCTATGCCGGTTATCCCCGTCATGCCTCCTCCTGGGATAGGTAAGTCCATTATTTCCAGCATAGAAAAAAATCATTTTTATAGCCTCCTGAAACTTTAAAGAACTGTTTTTTTTAGCTTCTATGTTGGTTTAAATGCACTCAAAAAAGATTTTTGCTGCTTGTTAAAATTGCTCATCTAACATGAGCTAAAAAACAATTCTTCAGATTTTATTGCGACAACTTAATTGTTTTATGTTCAATCCACTTAATTGTTAATAGTTAACTTGTTGGAACAACACAAATGAATTGTGTGGAACCATAGATTTTTTTACAGTGTGTGTAGCAAAGATAGTTCATGTCTACAAATGTTTAGCATTCTAGATCATTACATATTACGAGCCATTTCATGGAATGTAAGTCTAGAAGATCATTTGCAGGCCGTTGAATTGGATTTTAACTGAGGCACTCATTATTTATTGTGTAGTCACTGTGTGTAGCGTCCTGGGTAAAAGATGATTGACTCTTTCACTGATACTTCACTATTCATTTATTGGTCACATTCCATAGAACCTTTACACAATATAGTATCATGAATCACAGTACGCACTAGAGAGAAAACAAACACAAATGAATCTCGGAAGTTGAAACACTAAACCAACAATCAATAAAATAAAACATTAATCTCAAACAAATTAAATAAATCAAAATTACCTTATTCCTTAAGCCAGGAGCTAAAACTCATAAATAGGGGAGTTTGTGAATCGTCCGTGTACCCGTGCATTGTTGGCGTGTTTCACTTACCATTCCATGCCTAGCATGCTTTGCCTCAAGTCCAGTACTATACACATCATCTAACCGCTAGGCTCAGTAATCTCTGTGTCATAATTAAAGTCCCCAACTATAACTTAATTCATTCAACAAAATCAAACCATATACAAAATAATTCTCAATCATAAACAATAAAGTTACAGATTACTTCAAGTTTCATTACACTCTCACCAAATCATACAGTGCATATAAAACATGAAAGATTTCCATATATAAACACTCTAGAATTCACAATAAACAAACTCAGTCTATGCAAAGCACCAATTTTTACTCCCTTAAAAGAGAATAACATTGGGACACTAATTGGACTCCAGCAACAGTACAAGTTTTTGTATAGGCCTTTCAGTTACTGAAGGTTTCAAGACGTTTGCCTTTCATATCAAGTTTTGAATCACCTAGACATATTCTGGACTTTCTAACTAATCTGTCAGTACTAACGGTAGTCTCTTCGTTAGTAATCTCCGTTGATTTGTTGGCAAATCATCATCTTTGACTATAACAATATCACCAATCTGAATATTTCTCTTAGGAAAGTGCCATTTTTGTCTGATGGCTAGATTTGCAAGATATTCTTTGCGCCAGCGACTCCAGATTAGACTCTTAATGGATTTTACTAGATTATTGTTGTTAGGAAGAGGTTTGTTCATGGGCTTTATGAGAATCAATATTTGATTCTGGTTAATCTATCACCGCTGTTTTTTTGTGGTAAAATATTTTTGGCTAATATAGTGTATATTTTGTCAGATATTTTTAAAGATTTGTTTGTCAAAGTCTTGTTTTTAATTTTTATCTTCTAGTAAACCTGCCCTGTTTTATTCGTTTCAGTAGTTGTAGTTGACTAAATGAACTCACAGTATTATTCAGTAAAGTTTTGCCAGAAAACCTTTTAGAACTTTTAATATAATATAAATATAGTATAAATAACGTGTTTGTTTGATTCAATTTATTATATTTGTATTATTCTGAATAGTTTTCGTAATGAAGATACCCAATTAAGCTGACATGGCATTAAATAAGATAAAATACCATAGTTGACTAAATATCTGGGAATTCAAGTTGATCAAGTTTTAGTCATGTTTGAGTAATGCCGCATAATGTTTAAACTGATAATTCCTATTGTTTTGCTTTAAATTATAATCACTGTTGCTCATCATGATTGCTGTCACTTGAGAAATCCAATCAGATTTATTGTTTTCACTTAAGCACAAATCAATAGAATGTTAGCATCATTGATCGGCTTTGAAGACGCCTCTATTTCGAAATCTCTTTAAAGGGATAGTTCTCCCAAATAAGAGAATTCTGTCATCATTTACTCACCAAACCTGTTTAAAATTTTTGTTCCGTTGAACACAGAAGAAATTTTAAAGAATGTTGGGAACCAGTAACCATTGACTTCCACTGTAGGAAAAACATGGAAGTCAATGGTTCATTTTTGGGTGAAGTATCCTTCAATTGCATCCATCCAGTTTTCTTGAAGTACCGTGTTTTTGCTTACTATCTAATGATATAAAACAATAAAATTCAATAAAAATTTAATGTAAAATTGAAATACATGTTTATTCATGCTCTTGGAGGGCCAGCATAATTGTATCTGCTGTAGAGGTGTGCGCAGGATGGTTTTTCTGTTCCTGTTCCCACTACTACAAACTGAAAACCTTTTTTTACAAATGAATTTAAAATGTCAATACAAGAAGAGGATGTCACAGACTGACTGTGGTTTCAGTAGCGAACATTTCTCCAAACATCTCTGACCACAAAGGCTGTATGCTCTCTCAGAAGATGCACTTATGCCTGAATTGCTGTATGTAGTGTGTCAAACATTTTGGTGAATTACATTTGTTTGGGTTGGTTATATATTTGAAAGAAAGAGAAAATGTTCAATTTAGCGATGACGAGGCTTCATTTAAATGAATTCAAGATGCTGTCTGACAACGAGGGAACAATTCCTCGCAGCTGTTGTTTTCCATCCTATTAGATCGCATTTTTTAAAATAACCAGTCCAGGAGGTGGTGCTGATCGACTGCAGTATTAGTTCAAAGACGTTAAAAGCAAATAAAATAAATTAAAACTATAATTTCAGAGCTGTCCATATGTGACTGTTACGCATCAGCTGCCGACCGTAAGTTCTTAGCATTCTCCTTGCGCATACACGCAAAGCATAATGGGTAATTTTGCATTCTAAGAAAAAGGTCTATAATGACAAACAATACAGTTCAGATCAACACTAAGATTTGAGTTCACCACTGGAAAAGTTTGAATGCAGATTAAAATGTCCTTGTTCTTGAAAATGTCCTGCTTCCCAATTAAAAAGTTGTGATTTTAAGAGCTTGTTGATTTGAAGTGCTGTCATGTTGTCAAAAGCAATAAAGCATCCCATTTACAGTCAACTATATAAACATTCACTGTGGTACATAATCAACTTGCTGATGATCCTGTAGTCAACAGTCCTCCACTTCCACACAGCTCTCCGTTCCGCTGTAAATGCTGCTCTCCAAATCACTGTCCATCTCCCCAGCATTTGTGTTTGTGTTGACGGTGTGCAAATTATAATTTCTTTATGCATGTAATGAAACTCCCATTTTTATGCAAACTGTTCCCTCTTTCTCTACTCGACACTCGCATCTGAACAAAGCTGGACACACCCACTTTCCTGACTTTTCAAACAAGAGATGTGAAAACACCCTGCTGAGACATGGAGGTTTCATTACCCTTTAATATCCACTTCTTCGACCATTAGTTTGCAATGAGTAGAAGATCGTGAGGATGAGCACTAAAACAAAACCCTGCCCTGTATTCAGTCATGTGATTGAGTCAGAAATGAAGTAAAAGTTAGTCAGTTCAGTAAGCTTTTAAAAAGTCAGCTTTTCAAAAAAGCTTTTGAAGGGTGATTTTAATCTCTGGACATAAACCAGGTTTTCCATTCTAATGTGAAATAAAACTTTTTACAAAAAAAAGTTCCCAAATGTGAATTGAGTGTATTTTGTCAAGAGTGGCTGACTATAGTATTGGTAACCTAGCAACCAACAGTAAACAAGACAAGCGTAATGGAGACAGCTGATTAGTCATGTGGGTGTATTGTTTGCTGCATTGGAGTATATTCAACAATCTCCCATCATTTACATTAACCCTTTTTTAAGTCCAAAATCACCTCAAGCAAGCGTAAAAACCTTTTTGTGAATTAGGGGTTTTTATTCAAAGTTTTGCATTTCAATCACTTGCTTTTCATGTAAAACATCCAAATGTGTATAAACACAATTAATCCCCCTCCCCCTGACCAACTATTGGCTAACGTGAAATCTCAAGGAGGCTCAAAGGCTTAATCCTTTAAATCACAGAAATAGACATTTGTTTGGAAGAGTTGAACAAGGTATTTTATCACACCCTTCAAGAAGTTACGCCATGCTTGTAATTTGGCTGTATACTGGAGAAAATGTGGAAACCAAAATGCAAATCACTATCACATTTTCTGGGACTGTTCTGTTGTTAAAGACTATTGAAAAGAGGTGCACAATGTCTTGCAAAATAACCTTTGATAGCAAAATATATAATGTTTTGGATGTATACCTTAATAAAGGTTAAAAAGAAGTAAATATTTAATAAACATCCTGTTGGTGGCTGTAAAAAATAGAGTATTACAAAAAATACAGGTTTTTTGACAACTTAACAGTTTTATGTTCAATCCACTTAAATTTGTAAAAAAAATACATTTTTTACAGTGTATGAGTTTACTCGGATGTATGATCGCTCACATTAGAGCTGCACAATATTGGAAAAATCTGACATTGCGATGTTTTGTTTTTCTGCGATTTATATATTGCAATATGAATACAATTTCACCAGATGACTTAATTAGCTTTGTTTGATAAGAATTCAGGTACAGAAATTGAATAATCAAACGGAAAATAGCACTGCATAGTCTTCATTGCATAAATAATTCAATAAAACATATTTTATTACAGTTTCAAATGGTACAATTCCTTGTGCCTGAATACTTTAAACTCTTTTAATATGCTCATACAGTAACAGGCCTTAAAAACATATGCAAATGGTAAACTTTTGCTTCATTATGGTACAAATATCTCCAATGACTCCAATGAATGCAGCCCTATTTTACACGTATCTGTATCTGATAAAATAAAAAATATGTTTAAAAAAATCTCATTGAGGCTTTGTTGAGACATAAGTATTCTTTTTTTTTTTTTTAATCAATATTTTAGTGTCATCTTTTTATTGTCAGTGATACTGCATAATAGACTGAGGCCATTCATGCTGTAGTAAATGTAGTTTTTACTAAAAACATTATTTCCACAGGTGACAATGAGGGATTTACCACAGCTGGAGGATTCGAGAGCACTGATGTCCGGCACAGTTTTATACGCAAAGTAAGTGAACCATTCATCTGTCATTAAATCATAAACAGTGCTGAACAATATATATTAATCCATTTCTGAATGGATGTCTTGCAGGTTTATCTGATCCTTGCTGCTCAGCTTCTGGTCACTGCTGCCGTCGTGGCTATTTTCACGTTTGTGTAAGTCTCTTCGGGGTTGTGGTTCGGTCATGTGCTTTGTGTTCACTCAAAATAAAGGATAAATCTTATCACTGCTTGTTCAAGACAGACTTTGCTGATTGATTTGTTTATCCATACAGGGAACCAGTAGGATTGTTTGTGAGGAAGAACCCTGCCATCTACTGGGTTTCATAGTAAGACTGATATCTTTAATTGTTCATTATGAATATATTGCCTTGCATGTGCAACGTTAAAATCGTTATGTGTTAAGTTTTTGCATCATTTGCTTTTTAATATGCATGATCAGCTAGTTCCTCTGTGAAATCACATACTAAAACATGTCTAAAAAATGCAGACCATAAATTGCTGTTCCCAGGTATAAAGGGCTTTCCTTGTTATTAAAGGGTTAGTTCACTCAGAAATGATTAATTAATATTATTAATTACTCAACCTCATGTCGTTCCAATCACACAACTTAAGAAATTTTAGATGAAATCCAAGAGCTCCCTCATCCTCCACAGGGAGCAATGATCCGGAGATGTTCAAAATTCAGAAAAGGAACCAAAGATACTTTTATGCGGCAAATAAAAACTGTAAATATGACACTGTTCACCTGTATCTTCTCTCTAGGGAGCAGGTTTAGCACCCTAATCATAGATGGACAAAGTTTTATGAGCTTTTTGTGTGTGTTTTTGGAGCTTACAGCTAAACCACTGGAAATGTTTTGATGATATGTTTGGTTCCTTTACTGGACTTTGAGATGAGGGCAAGCAACTAATAACATAATTTTAATTATTTGGGTGAACTAATCTTTTAAGGCTTGAATTAAAAGCTTCCATCTCCTTTTGATTAGAATAATGGCTAGCACGGTGTCTGCAATATATCTAAACCTACCAATCATTGAAATATGTTGAATGAATTATCGCGAGAGGAAAAATGAACATTTAATAACACCAGTTAATGCAAACACTGACATTTCCCAAAATGTTTTGCAGATCTGTATTTTAAACCAGACTTGTTTTATGTAAGGAATCACAAGGATGTAACATTTCGTCTATTTTGTGACGCATGAAATTAAATGCTCATAATACATATTCTGAATGAGGATGGTGTTGCTAATAACAAGGTGTTTTGATTTCTACATGTAGCCCCTTTAAATACAGTAATGTAGTAAAGTTTACCAATGTGAATGATAACTGAAGTAATTCTATTTTTTTTTCAGTGCAGTCTATTTTGTAACACATTTGGTACTGGTTTGCTGTCAGGGACCCAGGTGAGGTGATCGCCTACTTTTCTGAATCAACCTATAAGAAAAGGAATAGTGTTGGTAATGTTATCTACAAGTAAAATGTCACAATAAAGCTGTTTTACACCTGGTCACTTCATCAGTTTTTTCTGATCGGATTGTGAAATTGGCATGTGTATAAATAGCCTCCAAAACGCATTGAAAACAAATATAAATCCGATCGACAGTCTAAACTGAGCAGCTCTATATCCATCTGGTTATCGAAACCACATATGTACATTTGTCTCCTCCATAAGGTTAAAACAAATAAACGTGAGAGTGTGTTATAAGCTATATGACAAGAATATATGAAAGTTTGAGGTTTAATTTTGTTTTGCATTTCATTGTGTTTTTGACCAGTAATTAACCATCAAATGTTCAATTACAATGTTAAATTCATATCAAATGGCAGCTTTAATAACAGAGATGCATCACACATCTGTAGTAGCCTATCATTGTTCATTTGAACAACATTTGATTAACCTTTGCCTTTCACGTTTTTAGGAGGCGTTTTCCATGGAACCTGATCCTGTTGGCCATTTTTGTGAGTTTTAATATTTAATAGTCTGAGTCACTCTACCTGTAATGAACAATATTATTTACATGTAATGTTGTAGATAATACCTTTTTTTTTTTTTTTTTTTTTTTCTTTCTTGCTTTAGACACTGTCCTTATCTTTCATGACTGGAAATATAGCAAGGTGAGACATGTTTCATTAATTATACATCGCATTGTTGTGATACACAATGGAAGGGCAATGAGAAAATAGCATGGCTCTAGCTTGAGGACTGTTGACAGAGTTTCAATGGATGTACTGTAAAGCTTCTGTTAACTTTTTTTGTCCATGTATTACTGTAAATTAAAATGGTTTCATTTTCATCCCATTGGATTATTTGGTGTCTCTGATATATTTTGAGTTAACTCTAAATGATACAGGCCTGTTTTCGATATATGGGTCATGGGATATGGGTCAAGAATTACTTTTGCTGCTTGTTCAAACTACTTATTAAATAATACTACTTATTACTAATAAATCTTATATCGAAACTCTGTTTGTAACTCTATTCATCAATATGGTTTAATTATCTTCCTTACAATAACATTATGTTTAGAGGTTCTCTGTATTTATAGACCATATGTGGTGAGGACACTGACCTGGACAGACTCTTGTGCATACATTTAGATTATTATAGCTTTAAAAGAGTTTCTGAAGAAAAGTTATGTTAAAAAATACACATGTATACAGTTAGGGTTTGCTTGTTCTATCACATTATTTAAAATATGTGGCTAAGCAAACCTCTTTTTTGCAAGTAAACTTTTTAAATCCTTAGTGTTTAGCCCTGTATAAGTCTGGAATTTCATTCATAATGGTCTTAAATTGGACTTTGTGAAACCTGCAGAAGCCGTGTTATAATACATTAAAATACAAATCAGCAACTTTTGAATTCTAATAATATTTTGACAAGATTGCAGTTTTTACTGTATTTGTTGAGCATATGGAGACTTCTTTTAATTATTATTTTTTTAAATGCTATAACAACAACGCAAACTGATCAGTACAATAACGTAATTTGTCTTTGTAGTTATTACAGCACTAGGGCGGTGTTCCTGGCCCTGGCCATCACATTTGTCGTGTGTGTTGCAGTGACTGTGTTCTGCTTTCAGACGAAGGTGGGCTACACTTTTTTTTATTTTATTTCATTTATATTATTTACCATGCCATTTTGTGATAAGCGTGTAACCATGCTTTTCTATTCTGTAATAGGTGGACTTCACCAAATGTTCTGGGTTTTTCTGTGTACTCGGAATCGTAGTGTTTGTCACTGGCATCATCACTGCTATTGTCCTGTCATTCAAATATGTAAGCATAATATTCAAGTTTATTTGTATAGTGCTTTTCACAATAATTATTGTTTCAAAGCAGCTTTACAAAAGGTGCACATTATTGCATTACAATCAAATTCGGAAAAGTTAAGCTTATTAGTTATTCATTCATTCATTCATTTCATTATCCTTCGGCTTAATCCCTTATTTATCAGGGGTCGCCACAGCGGAATGAACCACCAACTATTCCAGCATATGTTTTACGCAGCAGATGCTCTTCCAGCCACAACCCAGTACTGGGAAACACCCATACACACTCTTATTCACACACACACTCTTATTCTTACACTACGGCCAATTTTGTTTACCCACGTGATAAAACCCACGTGAACACGGGGAGAACATGCAAACTCCACACAGAAATGCCTGGCCCAGCCGGGACTCGAACCAGCGACCTTCTCGCTGTGAGGCCACCGTGCCGCCCGGTTATTAGTTATCATAACTTTATTAGTTACTAATAACTTTAACTAGTAGCTTTTGGCAGTTAAAGTTAAGTTATATAGCTTATAGCTTATGTTAGCATAATATTGCATGTTTTATTCACATTGAAAATTGTTAAAGTGGTGTTTCACCCAAATATTCCCCCTCAAGAGGATACAAAAGCAAAACTGTTTAAGTTCCTTTTTTTTCTCTTCTAAACACAAAAGCAAATATTTTGAAGAATGTTGGAAACCGGTAGCCATCGACCACCATAGTAGAGAAAAAAAAAACACCATGGAAGTCAATGGCTACCGGTTTTCTACATTCTTAAAAACAGAAAGGTGAGTAACTAATGTCAGAATTTTCATTTTTATGTCCACTATCCCATTAATCGATCATTTATTTGTCATTTTCTCCATTTGTTTTCAGGTCCCATGGCTACACATGCTTTATGCAGCTATAGGGGCCATTGCATTCACTTTGGTAAGAACATTTTTCTACATTTCTCGGTTCTACATTTAAAGGTCCCGTGAAGTGCTTTGAAATGTGCATTTGAAAATGAAACAGAGAGGGTGGGACAGTGTAGCTCCTCCCCCTTTTTTTAAAAACAGCCAACAGCGTTTTGATATCACAGCTCTGCCAGTGGGAGTGGTTGAGCTCAAGTGAAATTTAAAGCAAATGTGAAGCGTCTTGAAGGGGGCGGGGCATGCCAGATACTAGAGAGCACTTGATTGGTTATGATTTGATGAGAAACTGAAGTATGAGGTGATGTGAATAAAACCAATTTAGGTGGAAGTGACAAACTACAAGCTTTAAATGTTTATATCAGTTTTATATCTTCTAAAAACAAATTTTGTCACTGTTTTGGAGCACACTAGCTTATAGATATCTTAAAACTAACAATACTGATACTAACATCTAAAAAACTTTAATTTCATGGGACCTTTGAAACATTGCTCACTAATTTCATCCAAAAATCCCTTCTTTTTGCATTTGTGTTTTAAATGTTTAGTTTCTGGCCTATCACACCCAGCTGCTCATCGGGAACCGGAAGCTCTCCATCAGTCCGGAAGAGTATGTGTTCGCTGCTCTCTCCCTTTATGTTGACATTGTGCAGATCTTCATCTTCCTCCTGCAAATCATCGGTTACGCCGAGAGATAGATAGATGGATCAGAAGGTGAATGATATACCTTTACTGAACTGTCATAAAGGCTTTATTGTTTATGCACCATGCAGTGCCTGCTCAGCCTGGTCCTTACTATAACATATACTCAAATAATACTATACTTGTAGAAAACTGGCTTTATACTGATCAAGCAGCCGGATTATAATTTCCACAGTTAATTATTGAGGATTTCCATGATTAAACAAACATATGCATACAATCTAGTGAAAAATGTTGGATGTCTTTTAAGCCAGTGTTTCCCAACACTGTTCCTGAAGGCACACCAACAGTACACATTTCCAGCCGCTTCCTAATCAAACACACCTGAATCACCTCATCAGAAGAGACTCCAAAACCTGAAATGAATGGGTCAGATAAGGGAGACCCATGTAATATAAATATGTAAACTATAATAGAAAATATGTACTGTTGGGAAACACTGTTTTAAGCTCTATGTTATGGTAATCATAATTTCTATCATATGGAAGCTTGTTGCCATGGAATTAAATTAAAAAAAAAAAAAAAAAAAAGGATATTGTGCCAATTCTGACTTGGATCTCACAATTTGGACATTTCTTCTAGAATTGCGAGTGTATGTCTTGGAAATGTACAAACTCTAAATTGCATGTTTATAGCTTAAAATTCTGAGTAAAAGGAATTTGGGAGAAAGCCTGTGAAATCTGATTTAATAATTCTGAGAAAAAGTTCAAAATTCAAAATTGTGAGAAACATATTCTGAATTGTGAAAAATAAAGACAAAATCACATGAAAGCCTATAAACTTTACGAGGAACAAACACCTCAATAAAAAAACAAAAACTGACTTTTTTTTAATACATTTTTTTGCATCATAAAAAAATCATAATCACCTTGTTTTAATTCTGTGATGGAAACAGGCAGTGGAAGGGGTCTATTATTCTGATTTCTACTGTATAGACTTGGATGTGCTGTATTTACTGTTCATATTACATGTTTGTGTGTGTGTGTGTGTGGTCAAGGGTTTAGCTTTTCTGCTGTGTATATACAGTCGCATTGTATTTTATTTGACAAGATTTTAAATCACAGACATCCTTATATACAATATAAAGTCTGTTATATATATGTTTTTTTGCTTTAGATTTGGGAAAAGTTTTTAGTTGAAGAATTTTATACTACTTTCAGAGTTTATGTGATGTACAGCAGTGCCTTTCTACTTTTGTTTAGCTCCAAAGATACACTATCATTTGTTGTAAAAACTACATCTAAAAATTCACCATGTTCTCATGCTCCAGTTTGATATGCTGTCATTATTTTAAGATAAAATAGATCAATAAAAGGAACACTTGAGTATTGTTCAGTTATTCAATAGATTTTAATTCAGTTTTTTTTGCATTTCTCCCCTTGCAGTTGCATCAAAATGTGTACACAATTTCTAACAGGCGACACTGAAATTCTTAACTCATTTTGATACTTAATTTACACTTCTTTTATTTTTCACAACCCCCAAAACCAAAGTCTTCAGCTCCACATTCATTAGATCAACTGGTCCACCATAATAAATGCTTGCCTTCTAGAATGCCTGTATATGCATAGCTCACTGTTTCCATGGCAACCCAATGATAAGTGCCCAATGAACCCATTTGTCTTTCACAGAAATCAAGCTTTACTCCATCCTGGGGCTGCTTTATATCGGTTTGTTTCATAATCTCCCTCGTTGGCTCTCTTCATCCTTTGTCGGATTTTCAGCTGTTTCAGTCGGTTCTTGTCCACTTGTCTCTTTGCCAGAATAAAGCCAATGATCCCAGAAGGCAGGCCAATCATCCTAGGAGAAAAACACCAGAGTCAGACATTATCCCTTTATAGGGTACTACTTTGGACAAACCCTGCAATGTTACTGGGGGTTATTACAAGAGTTTTGTGACTTAAAATATAAATAAACTTTATAAGTTTTTTTTTTGACTAATTGCATCTGTTTACTGTTTGTTGTATTTTTCATATTTATTTCGTGTTGTCACTTTATGTACACTGGATGCTTCTGTAGCCAAAACAAATTCCTTGTGTGTGTAAGCACACTTGGCAATAAAACCCATTCTGATTCTGATTATAATCAATGTCAATGAAGTGACCATGTATAAGTCTGTGCCCAATAAAGGGTTAAATGGATAGTTTTATTCACCCTCTACTGAATCCAAATATTTTGAAGAATAAAGTTTGTTTTGGTCCCCACTGACTGAGTATTTTTATTTTTTTGCTACTGTGGAAGTCAATGGGGACACTAAACTTTGGTTACAACATTCAATGTAATTTGTGTTCAGCATTAAAAAAAGAAACAACTTAAGGGTAAGTAAACATTGAGCAAACTAGGGAGAACTACCTCTAGTGGCAGAAATTAAAGGGATAGTTCACCCGAAAATTAACTTGTTCCAAACCAGTTAGATTTTTTTCATTCTGTTGAACACAAAATATATTTTGAAGAATGTTGGAAACTGGTAAGCAGTAACATCCATAATAGGAAAAACAAATACTATCGAAGTCAATTGTTACAGGTTTTCATTCATTCATTCTCCTTCAGTTTAGTCCCTTTATTCATCAGAGGTCGCTACAGTAGAATGAACCGTAAACTTATCCAGCATGTTTTACACAGCAGATGCCCTTCCAGCTGCAACCCAGTACTGGGAAACATCCATCCACACACATACACTACGGCCAATTTAGTTTATTCAATTCACCTATATCGCATCGCTTTGGACACCCGGAGAAAACCCACGCCAACACAGGGCAAACTCCACACAGAAATGCCAAATGACCCAGCCGGGGCTCGGACCAGTGACCTTCTTGCTGTGGAGCGACAAGGCTAACCACTGAGCCACCGTGTTGCCCTTTACAGGTTTTCAACATTTTTCAAAATATCTTCTTTTGTATTCAACAGAACAGAAAAGAGCAGTGCGCTGCGATTTTTATGTTGCTAGGTAACCACTGTGTCAACAGTTTTGGTGCTGGAGCGCATGACCTTGGTCGATTTTTATTTTTTTTCCCCACAGAGTTGACTTGTTTTCAACTACTTGCACAGAGCACTCCATCAAAAACACGAGGCACATCAGGCGGTTAGAATGCGAGGGACATGGGGGTCCTTGACCAGCATGCAAAACACTGCCAAAATTTGTTCAGTGTGCTCCGGGCCTAAATTATGACTAAATTTTAATTTTTGGGTGAACTATCCCTTTAAGGGGTTGTGGAAAACCCAAAACAACTCCCGATTAATTTGATGTGAAAATCCAGAAACTTCTGCAGTAGCCAATCAGAGGCGTTAGCTGAAAATGCTGGACATCTGATGACTACGTCTGATCACAAGTTTGGTTCCATTAAAAATTTGCACTACAGTTTTTCATAATTTTTTTAAAATGTCAATTGCAAAATGACATTAATCAATGTAATGCAACTACATTGTCATATATTCCTCCTATAACCTCTCCCAGGTTATAATACGAAAATAATAAGACACAAGTATATAAGACAATTTCTGGAGGAACAGATTTATCTTTTTTGAAGTGTGCAATGCAATAGGGCCTTGCATTGCTCCTGATCCATCATGCCCTAAACAGCCAATTACCACACACACAACAATAAACAGCCATATCTTCCAAACTAAAATGTGTTACATGCATCAACATTAACAATTATAATGTCATCAGGAATAATAAATAATCATGTTTTATCATAATAATGCAGCCCTACCCTACAATGAGTTTCTTTTAGAAATGTTTGTTATTGCTAACAGTTTACAGGATTCTCATTTTAGTAATTGGTTAATGCTAGTATTTAACAATAGACAACACAAATACATTTAATTATAGCAAGGCAATAAAAGTATTAAATTCCAGGGGCAAATACTGAACCTCTATAGAAAAGTTCATTTCTGAGTCTGATTGCTTTTGTGGTCTGAAGCAGAAGGCAGATATGAGCCATACTAACCATGCATATCCAATCTTCATCATGGGATTTTTGGCCTTTCCTTTGGGCATGTACTCAGGCCTGTTATCTTCTTCTTCCTCCTCCTCCTCCTCCTCTTCTCTCTTTTGTTGGTTGGTTTTATTTTCAGGTTCAGCTGCTTTCTGTGTGTTCATAACCCTTGGAGGCTCCGTCTTGGTGATGGTTTGTAAAGTATGATGTCCGCAGTGTAAAGCTCTGCTGTGTAAAACATTCTCCTGCAGTCTGAGGCAAACTCTCTGCTCCAAGTGAGATCCTTGCCACAACGTCTTGTTTGATAGCTGATACAACCCTGGAAAACAAAACAAATTTGAGTCCCATTCCATTCGTCTTTTCTGAAAATTGCTCTTCCGGTATTAAAAATTTCAATAAAGCTTTCCTTCAGCTTAGTCCCTGATTCCAATAAACATTTTTTGATCAAATGTCATAGAAGAAAGCTTCCCAAAAGCACCTTCCAATCAAATATTCTAAAACAACATTATTTCATGTGTGTTTGTAAAGAATCTAAGATCTTTCAGGCTATAAATAATCACACTTTTGGTGGAATAGAAAGTTAAAAGGTTCTTCACTGAACCATCAATTCAAATAAAGAACCTTTAGTTTTAAAGAAACACTCCACTTTTTTGGCAATTCACTCATTTTACAAGTATCCTTGAGTTGAACCGTAGTTTTACCATTTTTTTTATTCAAGTATTTTTTAGCTTAGCTTAGCATAAATCATTGAATTGGATTAGACCATTAGCATCTCGCTCAAATGTTAAAAGAGTTTAAAGAATTTTGTTTATTTAACGCTTGACTCTCCTGTAGTTGCATCATGAACTAAGACCGATGAAAAATGAAAAGTTGTTATTTTCTAGGTCAATATGGCTAGGAACTATACTCTCAACTGTATAACTCCAGAGGACTTGCAAGATGAGCTTATTTCAGCAAAAAGTGAAGTGTTCCTTTAAGACTGCACAAAATACCACTCAGAAAAAGAGAGCTATATGTAAAAGGAAGCATCTGCTTAGGTTAGTAATGACATTTAGGGTTAGGTAATCGTGTGTGTAGACGTCAGTGTTGTAGTCTAGAACAATTATAAGACAAAGTACTGTAGTTATAGACTTAGTTATAGAGTTATAGAATAATACGCACGTTCATATTTAGACTAAAGAAAAAATGTCCCATTTGGTGATTAAATAGTGGTTTTAAAAACCTAGAAAGCTTTACGTTGGAGTGTCTACTCTCGTTTAATAACTAAATGAAACAAATATGTGAAATGACGTTTCCTCGTAATTCGGTGTAATATATATTTTAAAAAAGATTAAACAACATACTTAATCTAACCAGTAATTATTCAAACACACAAAGGAATTATTATACTAACTTGTATTATACTTTACAGTTTTAAAAACCTGCTGATTATTTGGATAAAGGGGTTTTAAAAGACAATGACAGTAGAAAAAGTTTGATGACAATTAGTTGGTATTTTTGCGTTGCACGGTGATTTTTAAATTGAGTCTTTTAATAAGTCCTAAATATGCCTGACAAGACTTTATAGTATATAAACTACTGTACACTTTAGTGGGCTTCTTCGGTAAAAATCACGCCAACAAAACCATAATCATTAGTTACTCAGTGAAATTAAAACAGGATACATACAAAGATGATTCACGTAGAATATTCTAGTTTCTAGTCAGCCTGAGGACTTTGATAAGCTGATCAGGTGTTTTAATTAGGCTTGGAGCTAAACTGTTTAATTAATCTGATTGAACCAGACCTACTTAGTCACTGGTCATATGGTTCAACACGAGTATGTTTGATGTTCCTGTACTTAAACAGTCCCTTGTAGTGGACATTATATCGTTTTAACATGAGGCAAATTGTAAGTTGCAATTTAAAATAAGCAGTAGTGGGTTTGGGTTTATTTAATCAGCAATGTCGACTCGACGAGTTCATTCTTACGTACGCAGTATGAATTGCGATACGAGTTATTTGAATAAGTGATCGTTTACCTTGCAATGTCGACCTCATCAGGCTCCTACAGCGCGCCGCCATCTTTGTTGTGTAAGGAAGAGAACACGCATCACGTGGCTTTGCGACGCATTTTTGTACGAGGTCACAAATGAATGTAAGTGAAAAATCTCCAAATTATACACCCTTTGCTTTAAGAAAGATGTAGATTTGGCTGTTTTTTAACCATCGCTGCTAATTCAGTTTCTTGTAAAATAATTTTTTTTACCCAACGCTTTTTAGCTAATATTAATTTTAGCTAACGTTAATATTAATTTCAGCATGTACTAACACAGCTACAGAACAGAAAGTTGTACCTTTTAAAATGAGTTAAATCACTGGGA
>CAIGQW010055671.1:6394864-6415796 GCA_903798125.1 Danio choprae | reverse complement strand
GACCCCAGATTAATAAAGGGACTAAGCCGAAATGAAAATGAATGAATATATATATATATATATATCTTACTTATATATATTACTTAAAACTTTCAATTAGTTGACTCAGGCACTACTACCATTATTATTACAGTTATCGATTTGATCGTAAACAACCCAACCGATACCCAAAACTCTACTTGTAAAATGTTTCCTTACATAGTGAACCAGTCTGTAGATCACTTTCTCTATCATGGTCTTTTTACTGATGAGTTCCATTTCTGAATCGATGTCTGATTCGATCTCCTTCAGGTACCAGTTCACTACTTCGCTCTTCTTCAGCGCCGCCTCGTCCTCGTCTATGAGAAATGGGACAATGCAAATTAAGTTCCTGTGGGATGTCATGTAATGTAATGTGTGTGTGTGTGTGTGTGTGTGTGTGTACAGGTTTTTGTGATGTGTCAGGACACAAATCTGTATAATGACAAAGGTATGACACAAGTATTACAAAAAGGAGGTAAAATATAAGGACATTGCTGGCGTCCTCATTTCTCAAAAAGCTTATAAATCACACAGAATGAGTTTATTCAGAGAGTAAAGCTGTACACAGTTTCCTGTGATGGTTGGGTTTAGGGGTAGGGTGGGGTTAGGCCAATACAATATACGGTTTGGACAGTATAAAATGAATGGAAACTTATGTAATCTACCCACTTTTTACAAAAACAAACGTGTGTGTGTGTGTGTGTGTGTGTGTGTGTGTGTGATTGTTTGTAAAACTGCAGTTTAAGTCTTGTAGCGAGTGCTCACCTTCCTCGGCACGACGCAGATGCAGCACCAGCAGGTTTGAAATGCGTTTATACTCAGCAAACGACAGTCTCAGTGAGGGTTTAGTGGTTTCTCCATTGACCCCGTGACCGTTGATACCATTTGTGTGCTCGTGGCCATTCACTTCTCCATTAACAGCTCCATTTACACCATTAGGTACATCGTGCCCTGTAAAAATAAGTGTAAGAGTTTTTAAAAGCACTCTGTAAGAAATGCTAGGTTTTTCATAATCGATTTGTGTTGGGACAACATGAAGGAATAAAGTTAACATACTAGTTTTTGCAAATTGAAGTTTATTGAACATAAAACAATTAAGTTGACCTAAAATAAAACTCAAGAATTGTGTTGTTTTAGCTCATTTTAAATGAGTGGTTTGAACAAACAGCAAACATCATTTATGAGCGTATCTAGGCTGATGTGGTTTTAGATCCACATCCGCCTAGATATGCTCAAAAATGATGTTCGCTATTTGTTCAAACCACTCATTTAAAAAGATTCTGAAATCTCTCAATTTTTACATATTTTTGTTCCTTTGAGCAATATTGTATCAGTATAACTAAATGTAAATGCAACTCTCTCTTCTGGTTAATATCCATTGATTTAGAAGCATGTTGAGTTACTTATGTTATATATATATATATCAAATTTTATATTGAGTGATTTATCAGTTTAGAGTCTGAAGAAACTATTGTCACATCAAGAACCAGACGACAACTGTACCATTCATCTGATTGTCCTCTTCCTCCTCCATGGCCTCCTCTTCCTCTTGATCCAGATTAACATCAGGCGTCTCAACCCGAATAATGGACTTGTTCAGCAGCCTGAAAGCCTCCTTGACATGCTTTGGCTGAACCTACAAGACAAAGAAAGACCTCTTTAACTTCTGCTGATATTAATTTGACCAAAATCAAGTTCTCGTCTTTGTTTTAGTTCCTCACACACCTCATCGCAGCAGTGCATCCTGGCCATGCTCTCAGAGAGCCGGATCAAGCTCTCCAGCTGGCGGACTGTGATCCGCCAGGCTGATTTTGTCACTCCAGATCCGTCCCGCTGCCGCAGACGCTTGTACTGCTCCACGATAAACTCTTCAGACTCTTTTGAGATCTGATACCAAAACAGATTGAGACACGGTTAATGAATAGTTATGTTCAGCCGTGTTTACACCTGTTATTAACATTCATTTTCTCAATATTTGTGTCTGTCCTGTAGTGATTGACTGATATAATGAAAATATGCTAATATACCTTTTAATCTACAAAAGAATTCATCCCAGAGCTAGTGCCACACAAGCTTTTGGTTAAAAAGTACATACATTTTATTTAGGTAAGACACTTATTCTTCAGCTGGGATCATGTGAAGCCCTTTGAAGATGAATTTAAAACAACTGAACACCATAGAAGTTCACTATATAGAGAAAAATCCTACATGTTTTCCTCCATCAACTTAATTTCTTTTGACTGAGCATAGAAAGAAGTTAACATCTTAAATTATTGATAAAATATCATAAATGGGCAGCACGGTGGCGCAGTGGGTAGCACAATTGCCTCACAGCAAGAAGGTCACTGGTTCGAGCCCCGGCTGGGTCAGTTGGCATTTCTGTGTGGAGTTTGCATGTTCTCCCTGTGTTGGCGTGGGTTTCCTTCAGGTGCTCCGGTTTCCCCACAAGTCCAAAGACATGCGCTATAGGTGAATTGGGTAAGCTAAATTGTCCGTGTATGAATGTGAATGGGTGTGTATGGATGTTTCCCAGTGATGGGTTGCAGCTGGAAGGGCATCTGCTGCGTAAAGCATATGCTAGATAAGTTGGCGGTTCATTCCGCTGTGGCGACCCCAGATTAATAAAGGGACTAAGCCGAAAAGAAAATGAATGAATGAATGAATATCATAAATGTTTTATGCTGGAAGTGAACTAATATTTTGCTAGTGCACATTGTTATTCTTTGTTGTTTGTTGACATCAGTTTGACGCTTTAGCCACAATATTCTTAGCCATGCCCCTCTTACCGTTAGTTTGCTATGAGTGAATCACTGAATGATTTTGCTGTATTTGGCTTCACCATTCTTGTGTGGCTCGCCAATGTATTAGATTACTCTAATACATAAAATAAGTAAGCTGACCAAAGTTCTTACGGGGAGAAGACTTTATTGAAGACAGTAAATAGTACATTTCCCCAGCATCGATGTTAACCCGTTGGTCTTCAATTAACTAAACCCAAAGTACTGTCTGTGAGATACTACTTTATAACAAAGGATATGACCCCCCCGGAGATTACCCAAACTCTTCCTGTAGGCCATTTGGTTCACACCTTTTCAGATGCAGATACTTGTTTGTATATGACAAGTAATTAAAAAGAAACTAAAAGACATTTTTGATTATTTTAGTCTGAAAAATCTTTCTAAAAACCTATTTTAAGCAGCAACAGTAGAATCAAGAAGGATGAAGATGAATCTTCTGCTCACTCACCTTTGGTTTGAACTGGCGAGCAAACAGCAGGTATCTGCGAATCTCATCGAGACTGTAAACGCGGTCGACAGAATTCTCAATCCTGGAGTGGAGATCCACTATACGTCTGGCTATGGCATAATCGGTGACCTGAGAAGGGAAAAAGAAGGATTTATTAACATACTCTGCTCCCACGCTGCAGTTCATGACACACATGCTCATCATACCTCATTGCAGTCGTCCACCAGGATGAAGAAGAGATCAAATCGAGACATGATGGGTGCCGTCAGGTTGACGTTCTGTTTCAGGGATTTGGAGCGGTCGTAGCGGCCGCTCACTGGATTTGCTGCAGCCAAGATGGATGTGCGGGCATTCAGAGTGGCCTAAAAATACAATAAAACATTTCTTATGAAACAAGTATAAAATATCTTAATGTACTGGAAGACTGGAAGTGTGAAATATACTGGTTGATATCTGGTAACCTATATAACTTTTGCATTATAACAATTATCATGTGACTTGTGTAGTTTTTGTGTTATCACAAAAGCATAAATTAGTTATTCTTAACCACGCCCCTCTTACTGTTAGTTTGCTATGAGGAAATGATATGTAAAAACAAAGCCCGCCCCCTACTCAATATTCCGTTTCAGTAGGAAGTACATTAACATATTGAAATAAAAGTTTAAAAGTTACCATTACCATTTGAATAAAGATTTTCTTATTAACCAAGTATAAAATATCATAATGTATTATGACTGGAAGTGTGACACAATAAACTGTTTGACATCTGGCAACCTATGTAACTTTTGGATTATAATGATTATGATCACAGGATTTGTGGAGTTTTGTGTTGTCACGATATGTGAGTAGCTTTTTATGTTTTTTAAGCCTTGTCAGTTTAAACTTTGTGACTATTTTTACTTTGTCGCACAACTTAAATACTAAATTAATTATTCATAACCACACCAATCTTACAGTTAGTTTGCTATGAGTGAATGATAAGCAAAAAGAAAGCCCTGCCCCTACTCAATATTCCGTTTCAGTTGGAAGTACATCAACATACTGAAATAAAAGTTTTAAAATTAACATTACCATTAGGAGAATTTTTTTTAGATGTGTGTCAGTATATTAGATCTGTGTATTAAGTCTTAAAGGGACAGTTTATCCAAAAAATTAGATTCTTCCCCCACTTGTTCCAAACCTATTTGATTTTCTTTGACAAAGAAAGATATACTGAAGAATGTCGGAAAGCAGAATCCATTGACTTCCATAGTATATCTTGTTCCTACTATGGATGTCAACGGCTGCTGGTTTCCAATATTCTTCAGAATATCTTGGACTGTGTTAAACAGAAAAAAGAAATCAGAACCACTTTAGTGTGAGTAAACGATGAGGAAATTTTTATTTGTTGATGAACTATGCCTTTAAGTTGACACCTGCCTAATTTACCCTTCTGCTGTCTATGACCTTATTGTTAATCAAACAATTAAAGAAAATTATGCTGCTCCCTATTGTAATTATGAAAGAAAAGAAGCAATTTTGTAATTTTTATTATAAGATTTATCATTATACAATATATATGACCTGCATTTTGACCTTTGACCCTTACCTTGACCCCTGCTTTGGTGATGGAGATGGTCTGCTGCTCCATGGCTTCATGGATGGCCACCTGGTCTCTCGTTTCCATCTTATCAAACTCGTCAATGCAGCAAACACCCTATGGGACACAACATTTTATTGTATCAAATCAATACAGATTTTAGAGACCAAACTATACTGTGCTTTTAAATCATTTGTAAAACATAAACTCACATTGTCAGCCAGCATGAGAGCTCCAGCTTCAATGACGAACTCGTGTGACTCCTCGTCTCTCACCACAGCAGCTGTGAGACCGGCAGCGCTGGAGGCTTTACCGCTGGTGTAGACGGCCCGCGGACAGAACTCCTCCACATGCCTGAAAAACAGACAAACCATCAGTACTCACAGATATTTCAGACTATTACACGGCTGACTGGAATGCTTGATTCTGATTGGTCAGTTGCTACAATCCAGGGCATGCTTTTCCCAGATAACAACCTCTGAAACTAATAAAACAGGCTCATCCAGGTACTTCGAATCATCTTGACCGTCAGTGAATATGCTCACATCCATATATGCTTGACTGTCACACCACTGTTTTTGACTGTTTGGCGCCATCTGTGGCTGAATAATACTCAGGTTAGTGTATGCTCCATTCATCCATTCTCTTTTCAGTCAGCTTTGTATTTAGAATTAATGAACTTTTATGAAACAATGTTTGTCAAATTGTCTGTCAAATATGTTTTTTGGCAAGCAACCACAAAAAAGCAGAATAAAGTACATCCAGCAAGTTGTTTTCGTAGAATAAAGCCCTTCTGTCTTATACAACAGCCCCCTCTTTGCATCTGGTTTCTGATAAGTCTTTCGTGCTTTACTTTGCCATAACACATTGGAAGAAAGTGTAAAAAATTTTAGTTTACTGCCTAGTCACGCCCTATATTCTCCTTCTAATTAAAAACATAAATTTTTTATCCTAACGTGAAGAAAAAATTTTCAAGATTTGCAAAAAAATCCCAAATGTGAGTTAGGTGCAATTCCATTAAGCTCTTAGAGTGGCTGAATGTAGTATTGGTAACCTAGTAACCAACAGTAAACAAGACAAGGTTAATGGATGGAAAATCTTTCTAAAACAATCCTGTAAATATTAGTAATCACATGATTTAAAGTGCTGATGTACTTGAGAAAACTGAACTCACTTGAGGAACTGGCTCTTGGCTGTGCTTGGATCTCCTACAACACAAACATTGATGTCACCTCTCAAAGACGTTCCTTCCATGGTGGTTTTAGGAACACCTCCGAACAGCATCAGCAGAATTCCTCGCTTTACCTCATCGTTACCTGAGAGCAAAACATTTCATATTAGACTCTGAACAAGACATGATACAACACGACTGCATTTGGTTACACCACTTAAAGTAGACTTAAAAGGTAATTTTTTTTTAAAGGTTATTAAATTTTTTAATTCACAAAAAATTCTATCTATAATCTATTTACTCACGGCATTTCAAAACAGTACAATTTTCATTCATCTTTGAAAGACAAATAAAGATCTTAAATAAAACATGACATTTCTGTGCTTGTAAATATATGTCTTATTTGTGGTGGAATGGCCTTTTAAATGGAGAAACAGAAACTTCTCAAGTTTCAAGAAGATGAGCATAAGTCTCACGTATTTGTAAAAACATTAGGGTGAGTAAAATAATTAACATATTTTTGGATGAACAAGAACAACTGCATCTATAACAGTGTTTACTGCGTTAACTTACAGCTGTCTCTAAACCCTATTGGTTAAAAATTGATATATACAGAGCACCACATTTTGATAGCATTTATAATAGTGATTTCTATCCAAAGAAACACCAATTGATATCATTGGAATCACTACCAAATGGTTTCTTTTTTCAACTGATAAATAATAAAACATAAGCATAAAGCAACATATGACAAAACTATAAAATCAGCTTATAATTAGACAACTATTGAACACCTTTGAGTTTCCTTAAGTAACAGTTGAAATATCCACTGTAATAAATCACTAATATGTAACAGTATTTTTAGCTACAGATTATCAATTTATATTTTATCCTATTGTTGAACACAAAAGGAGATATTTTGAATAATGTTGTAGTAACCATTGACTTCCATAGTATTTGTTTTTCATACTATAGATGTCAATGGTTACCGGTTTCTGATGTTCTTCAATATACAGTATCTTCTTTAATGTTCAACAACAAAAAACTGTCTTAAACCAAGTGAAGGGTGAGTAAATAATGACAGAATTTTCATTTTAGGGTGAACTATCTCTTTAAGACATTTTATAGTAATACCAACTGACCGTGAATGGTAGGGAACAGGCTGGTACAGAGGTTATGGTAGAGGTTTTTATCTTGACTCATCTCGAACACCTTCTCCCACTCCTGCACCGACATCTGTTTCTTGATACTCTCTGCCGTCTGCTCCTCATCTCGAATCTCCTTACCGCCAAACTACAAATACAGATATCCAATAAGCTGAAAATAATAAAAATTTATACCTCCCAATCAATACATTAAGCTTGACTCTTACTCTGGGATTGGTGGGGGCGACGTGGCATGCCAAGAAAGCCAGTTTGTAGGACAGTTCCCTGACGCCCAGTGCTTTCAGACCACGCAAACCTTCATTCTCATAGCCCTGGACTCCTGCCGTACGAGAGCTGGTCTCAGCACGCACACCTGAAACAAACACAATCAGATGTCACTCAGACTGTATAATCATTACTATCTAGTTTCCATCAGCATATGTTAATTCACAATTTGAAGTACTGCATGAGAAACAAGTAGTGGAAACCCTAAGTTTTAAATTGAAAAAAAACTTAATTTGCAAACAAATGTTTTATTCTTGCTTGAGTTGGTTTTGGAGTTGTTTGATAAAGAGTAATAATTGTGAATAATGTTAGATGGAAATGGATTTGACGAATAAACTTGATACTGTAGAATGGGGGAACATTACACCCATGTAATTAATCAGCTGCCTCCATTATCCATGTCTTGTTTACTGTTGGATACTAGGTTACCAATACTATATTTAGCCGCTCTAAGGGGTCATTCACATCGCGGTAATGGGTTTAAAAAAAGCACGGCGTGAGGTCCACATGACACAATATTATGAATGTGATGTAATAACGACAATAACCCACCCATTACAAAAAGGAAAACAATATGGTATGATAAGCACTTGAAGATATGTTACATAACTGAGGATATCTGGACAAAGCCACGACGAGCGCCTCCTTCGCCAAGATATAATGGTATATAAAACAGTTGTCATGCCAACTTTCGACTACAAAGAGAAGCTCGCAACGGTTTCCCCGTCTCCAAGCTCTTCTGGTTGGTCCACTGCTTTTGGATGTGATAGTGATGAGCTGCACTGTGTGTGAAAGTTGAAGATCTTTCAACCTGACACGGTGGCTAAAAAATGCGAGCGTAGCAGTCAAACACGTCCGTCTGTTGCGTGTTTACAATGGAAAACAATACAAAAGAATGCATTGTGTGTGAACAGTCTCTAAGAACTGGATGGAAATGCACTTAACTCACATTTGTTTGTTTTTTTGCACATTTTGAAAAGATTTGTTTCATGTTAGCATGGAAAACCGGCTAGTTGTGCTGGACTGGAAGAGAGGTGCGTACCTGGTGTGGCCAGCTGGGATATATCAGGCACAACAATGAGGGAGCCAATGAAGTCACATTTATCACCGGCCTGTGCTGACTCCACAGCCTCGGCCCGCAGGATCACCTCCATACTGCGAGGAATGGAGCCCCGGGGCAGCTCAGCCTGCGTCTCCTGGATGCGTACCTAGATTTAAAGTAGAAAACGATCAAAATTGAGAATTGTTTAAAAGTGTACTTTAAGCAAAGTTTATTAAAAAGCATTTTAAATAGTAATCACAGATTTTTCAATCAGAAAAACAGCAGATACCCCTATTCCTTTGTATTTATGTAAGTTTAGCTTTTTTGTTAATTGTTAATTATGTTAATATTACTTTTATTTTAAGCTTAGATTGACATTTAAAAACTGTAATTGAAAATTACTGTGGAAATTTCTTTTTTTCCCTAACATTTAACCATAAATGTAACCATAAATGTCAGTTTCTGCTTCAAGGCTGAGCAATCAGAAAGACAAACATCTTACTGATGAGTTTTGTAACATAATCAGCTTCACATAAACCTTTATAAACCTTTATCTGTGCATGTTTTGTATTTTAACATCTTTATAATTTAAAAAAATTACAGAATGAGTAATGGAGTTTGCCAAAGAACATAACATTTATGTATCTAATTATTGTACATAAGTATAAACCCCATGACACAGAGGATAACGTGAGGTGTAAAATGGATTGACATGACAGTTTAAAAAGCACCCGTCATACCTTCTGGAAGTCAATAAATTTGGACTTGTTGGTATCTAGGAGAAAGCGTCTGCGGTTGTTGCACACAGGATTGCGGCAAATGCTGGGCTGAGTGTATTTAAACTGCTGCTCCACGTCTTTTATCACTCCCTGACAGTCCAAACACAGAAAGGTCCCGCTCACCAGCTCGGGGTGAACCGGGTGAGTACGGACCACCTGACCGCTGATGCGCACCAGTGAACCGACCTTCACTGCGGTCAACTCACGGATCCTGCAGGAAAAATACAACACAACGTTAGTTAAAGATGGTGACTGCTGAAAACTGTTAAATATTATTACAAAAAAATCACTCCATCCTTATTTAAAGCATTCAATAATTGATTCAATAATGACTCTGAAAAAACATGAATCTACAATTCTGCATATATTATATTCCATAAAGCAGTTTATGGCTCTTAATTTCTTGTCATTAATTAACCATTTATAAACTGATGCTCTATGATGTTCTTCCACTCATTTGTATAAAGCCTATAATAACTGATTCAAACCAAAAATTGAGACATGAATTCTTTGGGATCTTGCAAAATAGAACTGAAGTCTATTACAGAATTGATTAATTAGTCATCGTCTTATGTCTCTGTTTACTTGTGTCTGGTTGGTAGATCCTGGAAGGCCACGTAGAATTCCTTGGAGGTGGGAACTTCTCCGTGATCCCGAGCAAAATTACGAACAGCACGGCACAAGTAGGGGTACAGCCTAAAACGAAGACATGCAGGTACAAACATTGAATTGCAACTCTTGATTTGTTAGGTCAGAGCAAAAAATATAATGATACAAATAGATTACAAATAGAACTAAAGAAGCGATTGCTCCAATTAGTTTTAATCAAACCAAAACGTCCAAGTGTAAACACACCCAAAACTATGCTTCAGGTTCTTGCAGATTGAATCTCCTTTACACATGACACTTACGTTTCAAAAAGTAGCAAATGCAAGCATGCAATAACAGTGTCCATGTTATATTTATTGACGTACAAAATACTGTGGTAATAACAACCAACAATTTACACTTCATTTTACAGTGTCCATGTTGCATTTAAAGGGATAGTTCACCCAAAATTGAAATTACGTCATTATTTACTCACCCTTGACTTGATAAAACCAGTTTAAATTTTTTGTTCAGTTGAACACAATAGAAGATATTTTGAAGAATGTTGGAAACTGGTAACCGTTGACCGCCGTAGTATTTTTTATTTTTTTTTGCCCTACTATGAAAGTCAATCGTTACCGGTTTCCAACATTCTTCAAAATATCTTCTTCCAAACAAAAATAAATACTTTTTTTTTTTTAAAACTCAAACTACTTTGGAACAAGTCAAGGGGGAGTATATAATGACAGAAATTTCATTTTGGGACAACTATCCTTTTATTTGCTAAATAATAATAATTGCTAAACTTTACTTACTGTATGACTAGAGCCTAAATAAGTGTTTGATTTACTGTTATTGCATATAAGTACACATACTTTACTGTTGTTCATGTTTACATTATTACATTATTTACATTAGGTAAATGTGTAGAAAGAACACAAATAAATTGTTACCACATATCAACAGCAATATATTACTTATTAACAGCAATTAATTATAAAAATGTATAAACACATTTTCTATTTTATTCTGTTTTCACACCTGTAGAATTCCTCCTGGATGGCGGTTGCCAGTTCTTGGTTAAATCCCTCAAGGTCGGTAAAACTGACCGCGAGTGTGTTCCTCTCAGGCCGGATCAACTCCTCCGCGTCCCGCAAGTACTTCACCTCACCATCGCTATTCTGAAACCTTCACACAGAAGAATTTTTGACATTTTGATTACGACTACAAATTAAATCATATCACACGCAAAATATTACTTAACATCATACAAAAAAAACATAACAAAGATGGCATACGCTCACGTGTACAAGCCTAACGTTAAATAAAAGTGTTTAAGCTAGTATGTTTACTTTATAAATCCATAAAATGTAGATTATGTGCTTTAAGATGAAACCATAAAAACATTGCTACCGTAAAAGCGTATAATTGTTCATAAAATATAAGTAAAATGGCAACCGAGTAACTTTAATCATGAAGAACAATAAGATAAACCGCATTTACTCACTCTTCCAAAAAGGCCTGGAATAATTTCTGACATTTTTCTGCCAGTTCGTCCTTGATCACCTGACCAGCGTTCTGGTTCACTCCAGACTCCGTAAGATCCATTTTTCTATTCAATTGCTATTACAGAGTTATAACAATGATGCACTCTCCTTCCCGTCTTGCACATGAAGCACACGAGCTTCTTCAGGAGTTTTCGCGCGAAATGGTGTACCATGTGATTATTTTCGCGCCACCGTGAACCAATTAGATTGTTGCTTATCGCTGCGTGACCAATCGTTTTCAAGCATTCTGTGTAAAGGCGTGGCATTATGTTGAGGTTACAGTGTTTCCGTAATTTTTAGTTTTAAACAAAGGAAAAGTGTTAATAAATGATAGGAAAAAATGATTTATTTTTATGGTATAGTGAAAAGGTGATTGCTCAAAACAGCTGGAGCTTGTCGTTTTTTTTGACTGTTCAAGTATTGTAATTTTGACAAAAATACAGAGAATAAAAATATTTACATTACTATTATTGGTATTATATATATATATATATATATATTTATATATAATTTAAAACTTAATTGTGTATTTTAATCAAGTAGCTAACGTAAAATATCCTAACGGAGTAAAAAAAAGTAGCATGCAGACTATTGCAACGCTTTGTCACGTGACATGTTACTCTTCTCTGCGCTGTTGAGTTTGAACCAATCACAATCGTTTATGATTATCGGTTAGGACAAGGTTGTAACATTTTATAAATATTGTTAGGTTGGAGTTTTGTATGAACTGTATCTGTATCTTTCAGACGTATTTGATTCGCATCATGTTCATAGTTTAGTCGAAGTGTCCTGAGGAGTTACTTGTAAAACCACTCGCTCAGGTCAGTCACCCTCAGTTCAGTCAACAAAGTATTTCTCCTGTCTGTTGCTTTTTAACGTGATATTTGTTTATTTTTTCCTGTTCGGTATAGCACACATGACCCTTTTTTGACGATTTTCCCTTTGTCAATAGTAGATGGCGCTATTGTCTTATTATTTTGTAGACTTCAAGGTTTTTAATCGAGGCAGCAGATGGCGCCATATAATTAAATTATACATATTTCAAAACAAGCAAGAGAAATGTGAGATATCAGAAATATGACAGGAAAATTATTTTAAACATGGTGTGTGTGTGATTTATGTCTTTCCTCAGACATCAACTAAAATCTCAGCAGCATCTCATTAAAACTAAAAAGCACGCAATAGTTTTCAAGAGAAAACCAAATATATGATATGTGTAACAAATAAGTGTTTCAGTACATTCAGTGATTGTGATATTTATCTCAACGTACATACGCTAAATGTATGATACTAGAGTTGTACAAACTATACTTCTGTAATCTGACTGGATCAGTAAAATAGGATATTTTTAAAAAGAAAGAAAGAAAAATGAAAAGTCTATCTAATCTAATTTGGATTTGCTGGAAGAAATCAAGTGGGTTTTGCATTCTAAAACATTGCCACTCCGATTGACTGTTTGCTAACGTCTTATTAGTAGGGCCAGACAGAATCTGCGAACATTTTATGCTATTTCTTGCGGAGAATTTTGTAAAAATCTGCGAATTTATGCAGAATTATTTTGGGAGTATCATAACTAAAAGCTTAATATATGAAATAAAAAATAATACCTTTTAAATTTGTATTTAATGTTTGCAATGCAAATCCATCTAGATCCACTTATTTGGTAAACAAAGCAAGTCTCTTATATAACAGATCTACTAAAAGACAGAAAATATCACTTTACAAACTTTATTGTAAATAAATCAAATGAACACTTTCATATTAGTCAATATTATTACTGAAATTAATTAAAAAAACGGAATAAATATAAACTTATTAGGTTATTATTGTTAATTTAACATTTTCTGAATGTCATAACAGCAAAGATGACACACTTAGATACACAGCTTATTACTTTTTCCATTAGAAATCAAGTTAACACTTTAGATAAGGGAACACACGTTCAGTATAATAGTTATTTGCTAAAATTATTCAGTCTAAATAACTTAAGAGTTTTCTGTCAATAAACTCTTAATTGCTGATAATGTATAGCAATGTCAGGCCCATAGCCAGCCTTTTTGCAGTAATTCGCCTAATTTTCTATTTAACTATGAGGTTTAAATACTGCATTTAAATGACATTTAAAGCACCATTTTTAGCTGGACTAGCTTGTCGGGTGGTCATAACAATCACACTTTTTGATGTATCAAAAACATTTCCTAAAGATATAAAATAAAGAAATATATATTTAAAAAAATTTATTTATACATACTATTTTTAAAATACAAATGTATCACATCATATATCATTAGGGAAAAAGAGAATCTGTTAAGGCTTTAACTTAAAAACTATAAGGCAACTTAAGGCAAAATAAATTGTAATTTATTAGGCAAGTTTTTTCTTTCAAGAATAAGGTCCAAGATTTACAATAAAAGTTACTTGTAAAATGTTTTTGCTATTTAACAACAATACAGTAGGTCAGTAGTGAAAGATGACATCACTCATGTCAGTTTCTTCTTGGTCTTTAAGCCTTCTTTGATTAGTTATTTTCACAATTTATGATGGCATAGCAGTCAAAATAGGACAAATGAGCTCATGTATGGGAAAAATTCTGGACCTTTGTCAGTGAGGGGTGGGTCTTTCGAACCATCCGAACCCCCCCGTCCCCCCCCACCCCCCCCCCAGACTACGGGCCTGAATGTTAGATATGGCGATGCAGAAAAAGGCATTAAAATGTGCTAAAATCTAACAAATATGCTAGAAACATGCATGCTAGAAGCAACTAGTTAGTAGTAAATATATATTTTTCCTATTCTTAACGTTAACATTTTTATAAAGCTTTATAATTTGCAAAGATGAATCATAAATATTTTATTTCAGCCCTGTTCAATTTTCTTTCTTCTGTTAACACAAAGGACGATCATCTGAAGAATGTTGCGCGGAAAGCAGCCATTCACTTTCATAGTATTTGTTTGATTTTATGAAGGAAAATGAATGAATTAATGAAACAACACAATTCATAAGTTGTTTTTTTGGATAACTAAATTTTTTTATGTGCAGTCCACTTAAATTTGTAAAAATGATTTATTTAACTTAATCCATTTGTGTTGGGACAACTTGAAGGAATTGTGTTGGACCCAACATTTTTTAAAAGTCTATCTTTTTTGTTTTGATCATCAGAAAAAGTCTGTCCTTAAGTTTAGAACCACTTGAGTGTGAGTAAAATGGTTATACATTTTTAGTTAAACTATCTCTTTTAAGTAAATATAGTTAATTTTGATAATGTTGACAGGTTACAAATGAAGTTATTTGTGCAGTAAACTAAAACCCTTTGAATGTGCTGCAATCACTGTCAATAAATCAAATCATTCTAACACTCTTTTGTTCATCTTACAGCCTAATAGCTGTAACCCATGTTGACGACACATTCTGTCATCCAATATGTTTGTCTGGAGGACTCAATTGTACCTGGTTAATTGAAAAGTTCCAGTTTGGCTGGAAAGAAAACCACACATGCTGGTCGAATCTGGTGAGTAAGAACACATTTTTGTGGTATACATGTATGTATATGCATGTCTGAGAGTTTTCAGTGTCTTCTGGGTGTAACCCTGAGTTGTGGTCTCTAGAAATAGGTGTCTTTTGTTCTTGTGGTTTCCTTCACGGCGGTTGATTTCATCCTGTGGCGGCATTTTTGAATTTTAAAATCAAAACTTCATTGGCTGATAGAACTACGGATGTCAACTATGTCTCGATCAGTTCTGTTTTGTTTACTTTTATGCTTTAGTTCATTTGAATATTCTTTCTTCGTGTGTAGGCGCCTGTAATTTGTGAGATTTGAAAGTGTTTGAAACCCAAACATGTTATCTGTTGCAATTCCCCAAATGGCTTTGCTGTCGTAACTCAGTAAACATGATCAAAATTCGTTAACGGATTGGCTGAATCACCAGACACACACCTGAGCCAGGTTATATCGTTACGCCGAACAGTGTCTAGACGGTTTTGTCTGCGGGGCGTCTTCAGCACATCAGATGCTTTGTAACATTTAGCACAGCCATATATATGAAGGCTTATTTGCATGCTTGTAGCTGCCAGGGTGAGCATAAGATATTGCATTAGTCAGGAGATTTATGTCTTTCACAATACTTTCTAAACAGACACTTTCAAAAACAGACACTATCTTACTGGAGTCAAAAACAAATATTTGGCAAGCTTTCTAACGCATAAAACAAGATATGACAGATATACCTTTGAATGCCATAACACGTCTGTTGTTTTTCTGGGTGATGGTGTAGCCCTGATCACGTGTAGGCGCCCACTCAATAAAATGACGTTAGTTAAACAACAGTACCTTGTTTTCTGAGACCTGTGCTGAAGTCAGTGTTTCTGAGAAAAAGTTAATGTCTTCAGTCACAGGATTCAGCATTAATTTGTGAACCCTAATGAATATGATCTATAATTATAGCTTAAAGGGACAGTTTACCCCAATTTTCTTTAATTTACTGAATATTTACAGACACTGTAAAAAACATTCCTGCCTCATTTTTGTTTTGTTGAATTAAATGAACTTTTCTAGTCATCTCAACTGAAAAGATACATATTTTGTTAAACTTTGCATAGACTAGTTAACATAACAAATTTAAGTAGATTGACCATAAAACTAATAAGTTTCCTCAAAAATAAATCTCCAGAATTGTGTTGCTTCAGCTGATTTTAAATAAGTAGTTTAAACCATCAGCAAACATAACTTTTTGATTGTATCTACTAAGAATTTAGTTAAAACCTGATTAACTTATTAAATTAAGTTAAAGTCACGTAAAAACATTTGTTGTCATGACTTTTTGCCGTTGCATTTCATTGTTAGAAACCTGTAATCACTTCCATAAAACAAATACTATAGACGTCAATGGCTACAGGTTTCCATCTTTCTTTAGAATACCTTTTTTTTGTGTATATCAAAAAAAGAAAAGTCAAACAGGCTTGAAACAAGTGAAGGATGAGTAAATAATGACAGAATTTTCCAGTTTTGGGTGAACTATATGGAAAAGAATGTAGAGTCAAATCAAAAATGTTCACACACCAGATATCATTTTAAATGTATTTTACTAGTGGGTGCACAACATATATACAGTCGTCAACATCTGAAGTGGATCAAAAACGTTTTTCAAAATTGTTTTAAGACATGAATGGGCGTTGTTTAATAGTTTTAGGACAACTTTGATAAAAGGTTTACTTCAAATATTGACTACTGTAGTTCATTTATCTAAGTGAGGATAGCAAAATAAAGTAAACTCTGGAATATTATGACACAGAATTCTTCATACAGTGGATTAAAAAACAACAACAGTTTAACCTTTCCTGACTTCTGGGGAAGGTTGAGAAAGGTTGTTTATAAAAAAACTTGTAAACTTTCAATTATGTTAAGGACTCATACCTAAATTGTACAATAAAATCAAAAGGCTGTGACCTTTAAGCGCGAAAAGGAATGGCGTCATAATGCCCCGTAGCGTTCGTTTCTGGCTACATAATTCGTGATCTCCAGAAATGTATATAGGGCTACAATTTCAGAATGAGTTGATTCCTGCACACTCATAGACTATGGCCAATTTAGTTTATTCAATTCACCTATAGAGCACATGTCTTTGGACTGTGGGGGAAACCAGAGCACCTGGAGGAAACCCATATGAACACGGGGAGAAAATGCAAACTTCACACAGTAATGCCAACTGGCCCAGTCAAGACTCGAACCAGCAACCTTCTTGCTGTGAGGCGACAGTGCTAAGCAATGAGCCACCGTGCCGCTGTTTGTAAATTACAAAGTGAATGAAATAATCCTGAAAGTATAAGATAAGAGAAGTGTTATATTGTGGGCCCTTCCTGGCTCCCCTAGTTATTCTAGAACTTCCACTGCAGTGCCCTATTAAGGGTATTATTATGCCCTATTAAGTGTATCATTAAGGGTAGATAGGAGTGATTTCAGACACAGCCAGACATTTGTTTGTATAAACATCTGCAAGTGACACACTTAAAAAGTATCATGAAAAAAAGTAACGATGTATTTTTTGTTTTGAAGATTTTCTATGGGTGTTTTTTGGTGTTTATTGTGATAGGAAAGTAGTTAGACATGAAGTGATGTCGGAGAGAGGTGTGGGGAGTTGGGGACAGCACCAGGGAATGTCCACGAGCTTAAATTCAAACTCAGGATGGCCAAAGCACAATTAATATCTTTTCTATATTTATTATATTAATATTTTTTTCTTGTCATATGCCTTGAAATTCTATCAATCCAATTTGTTTGCTTACTCATACATGTAGACGCATTGTCACACACACACACACACACACACACACACACACGCACACACACGCACACGCACGCACACACCATAACAAACTAAATATTTTTAAATGTTGGCAATTCAATAAATGCATATTGGCAGTCAGTTTATATGTTTGGTTGTATATATAGTTTATGTAAATATTATTATATCCCCTATAAGCTCATTCATTTTCCTTCGGCTTAGTCTCTATTTTAGAGGCCGCCACAGTGGAATGAACCGCCAACTATTCCAGCATATGTTTTATGCAACAGATGCCCTTCGGAGCATATTATATTATATTATATTATATTATATTATATTATATTATATTATATTATATTATATTATTCATTTTCTTTCGGCTTAGTCTCTTTATTCATCAGTGGTCGCCACAGCGGAAGGAACCACCAACTTATCCAGCATATGTTTTACACAGCGGATGCCCTTCCAGCTAAAACCCAGTTCTGGGAAACATCAATACACACTCATTCACACACACACACTACGGACAATTTAGTTTATTTAATTCACCTATGGCACATGTCTTTGGACTGTGGGGGAAACCGGAGCAAACCCACGTGAACACGGGGAGAACATGCAAAAATATAATAAATAATAATAATAATAAATAATAATCACACTGACCAACCAGGTTTTACTGTGACACTGTTTCATTCAAATATATAATGTTATTTTCAGTCAATTAACAGTAACTTTTATTTACTTACCAGTGGCAGATTTGGTAAAAGCTTTTCTGTTTTCTTCTTCTTTTTTTGTCCCATATTGACAGATATACCCAGAATAACAGCACAGCTTTCAGATCCCTCCACCAGAAGCGAGTGAAAAAGAGCAGGAGTACAGATGTCAGATGTCAAAGGTCAGCAAAAAAAGGGTCACAAGAGCACTTAGAGCTCCAAGAGCTGTTTGAGGTCAAACAAAGTCTTTCAGTTAGTGTTTCCAAAGAGTGAAAATCCTCTGAGGATTTAATGGTGTTGGTTGCAAAAGCCAAAAAAAAAAAAAACACCCATAATCCTGAATTTCAGGTGTGTTTTTAACAACCTTCTATAATTACACTGGCTACAAATACCTGTAGGGGCCTGCATGCTGTATGTATAGCAGTGTGTTTGGGCTGGGTGTATTTGCGAACAATATTTGCACTTGTATATCCAGTGTTAATGCATTTTTAAGCATGGGAATAAAATGGCACATCTGTCTGTGTCACACCTGGATATCTAAACCCCCTCACACTGCTGTTTTGTATGCGTATATGCTCCCTGTTGTTTGTTTAGGGTAGTTTGGTGGGAATCTCTGACTGAGCTGCTCTCTCATTAGCACACAGTGAGAAAACAGAGTATTCGGAGGAAGATCATTGTGTCTAACAGCAGGTGTGTGTTTGTGCGTTTCACACACACAGTCTGACGATTCATGCACTGTCGTTGCTGGCAGGGAGCGTATATTTACCATCCGATCATGCTGTTTGCTCTCTTTGTCCCACAGACGGCATTGTATATGTTCAAGCAAATGACCGTTTTCATTATTTTCAGATTAAGGACTAAATTGTGGTTTAGATGTTATTCTGGAAAAATGCTCATTAAAATGTACTTGTATACTCACTGTCGTTCTGAGTTTTGGGGTTGGTATCCTTTATGTTTTTTTAAAAAGGCTGTGAAATAGCACTAGGAATACAATTAATATGACTAGAACACGGGGAGAACATGCAAACTCCACACAGAAATGCCAACTGACTCAGTCGGGACTCGAGCCAACAACCTTCTTGCTGTGAGGCGACAGTGCTAACCACTGAGCCACCGTGTTGCCATATTATATTATATTATATTATATTATATTATATTATATTATATTATATTTTTGGAAATCGTGATGCATTTGATTTTCTTAATTTAGCATATATAAAGCAGTATTTATTTGAAATTGGAATATTTTATAACATCATAAATGTTTAGAGACACTTTTGATCTATTTGATATTACCTTGTTGAATAAAAGACTAAAATGATTTCTAAACAAATTAAAAACTGACCTAAAACTACCGATTGCTTATTTACATGCTAGGATATTCCAAATTCCACATAAAATTTATTTTTTCTTCTTAATAGCAAAATTTATTTTAACTAATAAAAACGTAAAAGATTGTATATGCTTTTAATGTGTGAATGTAAAATTCATGCAGAAGAAAATGTTTTCACATTTATATATAAATACATTGTTGCTTTGTTGTTGATTTCTCTATTGCTGGTTGGAAACATCCACCACTTGTAATGCGTTTCTGATTCCTGAGTGAAAAAATGAATAGGAAAAAAACTAAATCAGCTCTGCTAAAAACAGTTGGCAGTCAATAAAAGTCAAAGTCAGCTTTATTGTGAATTCCGCCTCATGTACAGACATACAGAGAAATTGAAATTATGTTACGTTCAGACCTTGGGTGCATACAAATAACAAAAATACTACAAAAGGTATGTAAATATACAATAAATACAAATAAATTTAGTAAAAATTAAGAGAAATTAAGTTTCTCTCTGACTCTGGTTGCATGCAAATAACAAAAACACCACAAAAGGAATGTAAATATACAAATAATCTTAGTATGAATTAGGAGCGAAAAAAAGATATGAAAATGCAAAATATACAAAAAAATAAATAAGGGCACAAATAATGGACTCCATAAATTGGAAAAGTTGAAAGGAATAGTTTTTTACTCAAATTTACTTAACATTTACTCAACCTATAAATAAAAATAATTGAAAGAATGTTGAAAACTGCCATTCACATCCACAGATTAAAAACGTACATATTATATCTTGTGTGCTGTTGGGGATGTTTTCATCCACTCTGGGGTGATTCTAAGTCTTAATTTGTCCACAACTTTTTCTGTATTTTTTGAAAATGCTTTAAAAATGTTCAAAAACTCAACAATACACTCAGATTTACTATTCGTTTGTTGTGTTTGTGGCTGTTTTTGCTCCAATCACTTTCATTATAATAACTTTTTTGATTGCAAAGCCATGACATCATATAATCATGCATTCTTGATTGTTGCTGGGTGTTTGTGTATGGAAGATATAAAATTAGTCACTTTTACTGTTGATCATCAGTTGCTGTGCAAAAAAAGCTTAGCTTCTGGCTTAAAATGATATCGTTATATGGAGTATAGTGTGTGTGTGTGTGTGTGTGTGTGTGTGTGTGTGTGTGTGTGTTTGTGTGTGTGTGTGTGTT
>CAIGQW010055671.1:6372168-6394464 GCA_903798125.1 Danio choprae | reverse complement strand
GAGAGAGAGAGCGTGTGTGTGTGTGTGTGTGTGTGTGTGTGTGTGTGTGTGTGTGTGTGTGCGTGTGTGAGACCTTTGTACCTTGATATGTTTCAGAAAATAAAATAAGCAGCTCCCCCCTCAGAACATAGTAAACATAGTAAGTGTATTTATGCATACACACTATAATTTTTTGCTTAACTCCATAGAACCTTATTTAAAAATCTGAAACTTTTTTGCACAGGCCTGTCTAAAGGGTTAATGCTGCCAACTGATGATTGACAGTAAAAATGAAAAGTTTGACCTCTTCAGGAAAAAACATCAACAATCAAAAATGCATGATTATTTGGTGGCATGGCTTTGCTATAAAAAAATGTCATTATAATGGAAGTCAATGGGAAAAAAACAGCCACCAACATAACGAAAGGGTAGTCGGTTTCAACAGTACATGAGGGTTAAAGGAGTCAGTGGCTACCGGTTTCCAACATTCTTTAAAACATTTTTTTTGGTGTTCAACAGAAAGAAACTCAAACAGGTTTGGAAAAAGTGGAGGGTGAAAAAATAATTGTGAATTTTAGCTCTCACCATCCTCCTCCATTGTTCAGGCCTCAGAATGGAACTACTTGAGCCAATGTTGCTGTATCAGGATGGTCCGGACGCTCAAACAAACAATCACTGTTTTGACAGCACAACAGAGCTGTAGTATTACGAAAAACCAACCTACTAATGTCTTCCTTACAGTTGGAAACTATTTTGACATCAGAAATAAATTACACACTTCACCTTTCAATTAGGAAAATCCTGTAACCCCCTTTTCACTTTTTTCCCATGGACTCCCTCAAGGTTGTGTTTATGTTGCCATGATGGTCTTTTTTTGTTAGAAGTGTCTTTGTTGAACTTGGTGGTTTGTGTGAAGGGCGTCGAGTGCATGCTGTCGTTGGTTTCACGTGGACGTGTGAAAATCGGTCCCGTCAATGAAGGATCTTTTTTCCCACCATTGTTAGCCCAGACTCACAGGAAGGCCGGTCACTGTTAGGAAGCGCAAAACTGTTGCTCTCTTACCATTGAGCTTGACCATGAATCTGAATTATGATTACAGCTCATACATATGATTACAGTGGCTTAGTCATAAATAATACAACACACCTGACACTACACCTGTCCACAAACAACGGACTTTATGAATAACAAGACTTATAAAGCTTTTGCACTAACCTGAATGCAAAAAGAAAGAATAGGGGAGGTTTGTTTTTACATAGTTGCATAATGGCAGAAATACAATAAAAATCTGTGATAAAAATGTATGTTAATAAAAAAAGCAGCTGTGGTTGTGAGAACTTTATATTTAGGATATGGTAGTAACATTTGAGGTTATATAGAATATATTTAAATTTACTCAGTCTGCTAACATTTGTTGTGTACCTAATATAATATAAAGACAACCCAAGAAGATTTGACAAGAAAATGTAAATATTTGAACAAGGTGGAGATTTCATATGCATTTTTATTATAAATCATGCAAAAAATATAATATTTTGGAAAAAAATAAGCAATAGGCCTTTAAACATCAGTCAATATAGTAAATATACTATAAGTAATATAATATAATAACACAATAAGTAAATATAATAACACAACAAGTAAATATTAATATAAGGCAATAAACATACATTTCTAAGATGATGTATGAATTAACCCTAAGCTACATAACTAAGGTGAACAATTATTGATAAAATATCAAAATAGTAATAACAACCATCAAAAATGAATTGTCAAACAGGGATTTGTAGCAGTGTTAATTTTATTATTACTGTAAATGTAAAGATGGTTGTTGTTTTTTAATTTTCAAAAAACTACATTTAACAAGTTTGTACTTTAACTTTAGTTTGTACATTAAAATGTTTTTTAGAGCGTTGAAATAATGTTTCTTTTATTATATTGTACTCTTATTATTGAAAATTTGTCCAATTGTCTATAGTTTTTTTAGAGGAATAAAAAAACACATATGGCGTTTCTGTGTGGAGTTTGCATGTTCTCCCCGTGTTGGCGTGGGTTTCCTCCGGGTGCTCCGGTTTCCCCCACAAGTCCAAAGACATGCGGTATAGGTGAATTGGGTAAGCTAAAATTGTCCGTAGTGTATGAGTGTGAATGGGTGTGTATGGATGTTTCCCAGAGATGGGTTGCAGCTGGAAGGGCATCCGCTGCGTAAAACATATGCTGGATAAGTTGGTGGTTCATTCCGCTGTGGCGACCCCAGATTAATAAAGGGACTAAGCCGAAATGAAAATGAATGAATGAATGAAAAACACATAGAGTTTTAATTTAATAAAAATTTTTGTAGTTTCAGCAACAATCTTAGATATTTTCTTTGCTTGATGCATGCCAATTTCCATGACCACAGGTTGTGTCTTCCTACATGTTTTTTTTTTGGAAATGATAAGCTGCTCTCTGCATAAGTTAGAGTTAATAAACGTATTATCATTCGAGACAAAATCATCCAATAATTCTGCCAAATACAGGTGCATTTTTGCAACTTTTACAAAATGTCTTTAAATGTCTTAAATGTTGCATTTTGCATGCCAGGGCGGCACGGTGGCTCCACTGAGCCGGTCTGTGTGAATGAGAGAGTGTATGTGTGTTTCCCAGTTCTGGGTTGCTACTGGAGGGGCATTCACTGTGTAAAAAATATCCCAGAGTAGTGGTTCGTTTCACTGTGACGACTTAGTCAGGGACTAAGCCGAAGGAAAATAATTGAATGACAGATTTTGCATGCCAGCCCTATAGGTGGCAGTGTAACTCTGTGAAGAAATACAATGCACCTGCATTCATATGATCCTGTAGTTCATTATTATTTTTCTTGTAAAGAACTCAATCATGACAGTAAACAGAACACATAATACACATACTCATGACGTTACTGTATTTGTCACATTTTTTTAGTTAACACAGAGATAATAATAGTATCATTTTCTAAAACTTGTTTATTTAGACCCATTTTTTAAAACATTTTATTTCAGACCCGTTTTATTTTCAGGCCCCCAAAACACTGTTGCCTTGTAAACGTCCAAACGCATTAAAAATTATCTGTTTTGTTTTTGTCAAAAAGTTTTTAGAGTAAACACCCCGTAATATATATTACGGATAATCAACAGTTTGTTGTGCGTTAAAGGATTTTAAATGCACAACACGTACACAAAGAACCATTCGATGCAAAGCACATTTTAAATTTACATTTACCGCACAGCAAATCATTGATTATCCAGCTTATTTCATAGTCATTTGCCAAGCTATATACAAATTAAAACTAGCAATGTTCTTTGAAGCACAAGATCTGACCCAATCTTAAACACTTTTGACATGTTTGATCTTCCCACTTTGAATCAGTCACAAACAAAGAGAAGCAAAAGAGAGATCATATGTGTGCATGTAAATGACACAATGTAAACGGGCATGTTTAATAGCTAATAGTAACTTATGTTAGCTACCTCTTCACAAATATTTTTGAGCATTTATGATTGCATTTGGTTGATCTCCATTGGCTCCCTGGTGAACCACATGTCAGTGTCTTTAAGATTATACACTGGAATAAATGGTCCGGCAACTGTCACTGAGTTACTAGAGTTACAACATCTGCAACATTTTTAGAGATGTTCCTATGCTGCTTCATCACAACACCTTTGAAACAGACGCACACCTGAATAAATGTGTCAGAAAGCACATAGACACATGCAGACACACACAAACACTTGACTCTCAGCTGTCTATTAGGATGTTGTTGGACTTTTGAGGACATCCTCCACGCAGCTGAAATCGTGAGAAAACGAGTGAATGAATCGTCTGTGTAGAGAGAGAGAGAGAGAAGAGAGGAGCTGACCTGGAAGGAAGCTATTATACGGCATAATCATATTGTGCCGGACCCATTGTTATATTTATAGCCTCCTGCGAACAGTAGCCTGTGCGTGAGTTATTGTGTGTTTGGGTTTCAGACACAACCTGCTTCACACAGATGGCCGAGGTTGCTTGTGTGCTTGTTTGTTTGTGTGCGTCAGTGTGTGTTTTGAAGCGTGCTCTCTGTCGCTACATCACAACAACATGTGTGTTGTCTGTTAGACCTTTTCAACTTTCCTGAAACGAAGAGGAAAAAGGTTGTTCCTGTTGTGATGCAGACACAAGTACAGTAAATATTCTATTATTAGAAATCATTTGTATGGATTTGAAATCACAAATGATACGTGTATGCTGAAATTGTTTCTTTTGATACTAATAAGTTAATGGTATGGTACTTTTGTCTAATTCCATGACAAATATAAAATTGAATGTCTTGCAATTTTACCTGGCCTTAGTATTGAAATGAACAACATTTCCTCTTTGAAATCAACATTATTGAAGATAATATAAGTAGTTATAATGTTTAGCAACAAAGATTATTTGTGTTTTATTATTAATACAATGAAGTCTCTATAGTGTTATTTTACATTTGATTGTTACATTTCTTGGGCCTCACGGTGGCGCAGTGGATAGCACGTTCGCCACACAGCAAGAAGGTTGCTGGTTCGAGCCTCGGCTGGGTCAGTTGGCGTTTCTGTGTGGAGTTTCCTCCGGGTGCTCCGGTTTCCCCCACAAGTCCAAAGACATGCGGTATAGGTAAATTGGGTAAGCTAAATTGTCCATAGTGTATGAGTGTGAATGGGTCTGTATGGATGTTTCCCAGAGATGTGTTGCAGCTGGAAGGGCATCCGCTGCGTAAAACATATGCTGAATAAGTTGGCGGTTCATTCCGCTGTGGCGACCCCAGATTAATAAAGGGACTAAGCCGAAATGAAAATGAATGAATGTTACATTTCTTTTCCCAGTATTGGGTTGCGGCTGGAAGGGCATCCACTGCGTAAAACATATGCCGGAATAGTATGCCGGGATTAAGCCGAAGGAAAATGAATGAATGAATGTTACATTTCTGTTCCATGAATATTGTTAGACTACCCAGAAAACCATAAAGCACAGTTTATTTCATTTGTATTATTTGCACTAATCTTTAAACTTTTAATTACTATATTATATTTTATGCAGATACGCTCCTGTACAAAATCAATCCCAATCAATCTAAAATAATGAACCAAATAAAGCTTTTAAACCCAAAAGGTGAAATAGTTCACCTTTTGACATGAACCACTCAAGTGACAGCTCTCGTACCTTTATTTCTGTGTGTAGGATATATTTAAGGTACAGTTCAGTAAAAATGGAAGAAAAAAAAACAGTGAAAGAATTGATAAAGTTATTGACCCTTTATATTTTCTCAAACATCAGACTTGGTGCTTTACAAAAAAGCATTTTACTGCCTATATATATATATATATTCATTCATTCATTTTCCTTCGGCTTAGTCCCTTTATTTATCAAGGGTCGCCACAGCGGAATGAACCGCCAACTTATCCAGCAAATGTTTTACACAGCGGATGCCCTTCAAGCTGCAACCCAGTACTGGGAAACATCCATACACACTTATTTACACTCATACACTACAGCCAATTAAGTTTATTCAATTCACCTATAGTACATGTCTTTGGACTGTAGGAGAACCGGAGCACCCGGAGGAAACCCACGCCAACACGGGGAGAACATACAAACTCCACACAGAAATGCCAACTGACTCAGCCAGGGCTCGAACCAGTGAACTTCTTGCTGTGAGGCAACAGTGCTAACCACTGAGCCACCGCGCCGCCCCAATATAAAGGTCAGTGAAAGTGATTTTAAAGTCATGGGGTGTTGTATAAGGCAAATCTGCAAGATTGGCTTTTCTAGCATGGTCTGTGAAATGTAACTATTTAATAATTAATCACAACTCCATGACTCCTGTGTTACTTGGATCATGGTTGAGTTGTGGTTGATGTGTCTGCAGCTAGATGGGGAAGCTGTGATGATATGTTGGGTTGGTTGAAAAAACAAAGAATTATGTCTTGTGTTGAATTGAAACTGATGGTCCTTCATCTGGCAAGAAATATCTGTCAGACATGCTGAGATGTTGGCAGCTATGGTCGAATCATCTTCAGGCTGCAATGAGAGGAAGAGTGTCATCAGCATAGCAGTGATATGAAAAGATATATTTTTATAAATCAGCAACTTGTAGATTGTAAACAGAAGAATTCCAAACACTGAGCCTTGATGCAGTAGATATTGTGATGCCTCACCCCAAGACATTTCTAATTTCACAAAATATTTATTTGAATTTAATGTTGCTCCTTTTAACTTTTTATTCATCGAAGAATCCTGAACAATTTGTTTTAACACTGATTACACTAAAAAATATTTTTAAATATTTTAAGGATTTCTGAAAGATCATGTGACACTGAAGACTGCAGTGTCTGAAAATGAAATTTCCCAAACACATGAATAAATTCTGTCTTAAAAATACACTGAAATAATTATACTGCATTTTTAATCAAATAAATGCAGCCATTGTGAGTGCAGACATATTTTTTTATATTTATTATTTTGGAATATTAAGTTGGAGATAGGCCTCACGGTGGCGCAGTGGGTAGCACGTTCGCCTCACAGCAAGAAGGTCGCTGGTTCAAGCCTCGGCTGGGTCAGTTGGCATTTCTGTGGGGAGTTTGCATGTTCTCCCCCTGTTGGCGTAGGCTTCCTCCGGGTGCTCCGGTTTCCCCCACAAGTCCAAAGACATGCGCTATAGGTGAATTGGGTAAGCTAAATTGTCCGTAGTGTATGTGTGTGAATGAGAGTGTGTGGATGTTTCCCAGTGATGGGTTGCAGCTGGAAGGGCATCCGCTGCGTAAAACATATGCTGGATAAGTTGGCGGTTCATTCCGCTGTGGCGACCCCAGATTAATAAAGGGACTAAGCCGAAATGAAAATGAATGAATGAATGAATGATATAAAATATTAATATTTCATGTAAATAAATATTTTTATGTCAAGAAATGTGACTATTCTCCACATATTTAAACATCCTGAAGATTAAACTTCTAATTTTGGTCAACATTGTAGCTATATATTGAAACAAATGTAAAATTGTACAGTTTTATTTTATATTACACCTGCTCTCTTTTAATAAAGTCATTATTTGTTTCTTAATCAAGCTATATAAACTATAGAAACCCACAGATTGACAAATCATTTTCCTGCATCTTAACAGTTTCTCTCAACACAAGTGAAATAAAATATCTAAACATTTATTATGTTTGCAAAATACGGTTATTTTGTCAACACATTAGCTACCCGGAAAACCGTTTGATGGTGATGACAGTTGGTTTGGAACCCACATTCACATGTTATTCATGTACTCAAGTTAATGATAAACTAATAATAATCAATAATCTTTTCTTTACATGACCATGCATTCAATTAATTTTTTATCTGACTCTGTTAATACATTGCTTTATTGCAAGAAAAGCTTCAATACAATATAGTACTCTCACCTCTGAACAAGCTAAACAGGTATAAACTTTTATTTGTACTTAGCAATCAGTGCATGATGGATGTTTTTATTTTGCTAGGTATATCAATGCGTCTGGCGTCAGAGTGAGCTTTTTAACACCTTCAGTCATCATCTATCAGTTTTTTCAAGCGTGAAGTGACGGCAGACAAAAGAGATTATCGCCAAACATTTGGGACTCAATGACTTTATGACCCCTTACTTGATTCCTCAGGTGAGAAAAGGGAAAAAGAAATGCATCAAAGACCAGCAACCTACATGCACTTTTAACAAGCAGGAATCTAACAGTAAACAGTGTCCCGACAGGTCTGCCCTAGTCAATACAGGTTTGCTGGAATGTACTGAAGAATCTGACTGTTATGATGAATTATGTGTGTGTGTGTGTGTCTGTGTGTGTGTGTGTGTGTGTGTGTGTGTGTGTGTGTGTGTGTGTGTGTGTGTGTGTGTGTGGCTGTGTGTGTTTGCATCATCGTAATACTAGGCGTCTTTTTGCTGTCAATAGTGCTGAGAGAAGGAGCAGTCAGACTGACGGACGACCACAGAAGGAAACGAGTCGGGAAAAACATACATACCAACACGTAGCTAATCTACAATCTCTGTACAGTCATGCTCCATAAAACATAAACACATCATCATATACTCATCATGCAAAGCCTGATGTCTGCAGTTTAATCACTCAGTGCCGTTTATTGGTTTTTATTTGATATGACACAACTTTATATTACTGGATGATTGTATATGATTCATTCAGGATGATTTCATGATGAAACATAACTATTTTACTTACTGTCAGAAAAGTAGCTAATTCGTTCAGATTCAGGTGACTTCGTTCAATTTAAACATATGATTTTTAAAAGGAGGCATGCCCACAAACCCCACCACTAACCCTACCCCTCATTGGGGATGAGGAAAACACACTCTTGTGTTGTTGTTTTTGTAATCTATGGTAGTCAACATTTGAAGTGGATCAAAAAAGATTTTCAAAATTGTCCTAAGACAAGAATTGGTCTTATGACAGTTTTATGACAACTTTGATGAAGGGTTTTAATCCACTTCAAATGTTGATTACTATATACGAATTGGAGATATTTATACTTAGTTGTTGCTGTTATTGTTAAATATTATATATTAGTGATTTGAAATAAGGTTAATCAGCCTGATCTTACGAGGAAACACAAGTCATTTATGTTTTGTCAGTTTAGTGGCTAATTTTTACGATTTTAAAAAGAAAGCGTGGCACCAAACCCTTAAACCCAACCGTCACTGGGGGATAAGCAAATCTTACTAAATTGTACAAATGAGATCGTACGAATTCATACGAATTAGCCACTAAATCAAATAGTTACGAATTGTTGTGAGATTGTGTTGTGTTAATTAGTCAATTCTTTGTTCTTTGGAAAGTTATAAAAGCATGTGTTTCCTGTGTTTTCAACGACTGAATAACAGCGCTGTAAAAATAATATGACAGAAAGTCATGAAAACAAATGTTTTTATGTTGCTTTAACTAATATTAACCAGTTAATCGAGTTTCATCAAAATTGTTTTAGTTATACAAAGTTTAACTTAATATTTTAGTCAGTTTGGCTGATATAAGTTAAGACGACTGTAATAGTTACTTTGAACACTTAGGGAGCAAAACATTTTTATCCTTCACACTCTCTTTGGACACATTCTGGAGGCAAGCTGAATGAGGTCTCTGTTAAACACATTATAAATTTAGATTTGTTTGTGCTTCCTTTATGTATTCTATGTATTAAAACAAGTCCAACAAACTTGAGGAAGCACAAAAAAACAAAGTTAAGTCAAAGTTAAAAATCCTGTCATTTCTTACCCTGATGTTGTTGTTTTGTTTAGTGTCAAATTGTATTATGTATTTGAAAAGAAACACATACAGGTTTGAAAGTACATGAGGGTGAGTAAAGCATGACTAATGTTTGTGTGTGCGTGCGTGCGTGCGTATGTGTGTGTGTGTATGTGTGTGTATACTGGTTTTGGTGGTTTACAAGGACAGAAATTTGTATAATGACATATGTAATATATTAAGGTGGTTTATGAGGACATGCCTTGTGTCCTCGTAATTCAAAATACTTAAAAATCATATCTTTTCATACATTCAAAATTTTCCTGTGAGGGTTGGGTTTAGGGGTAGGGCCATAAACCACCAATATGAACGTGTGTGTGTGTGTGTGTGTGTGTGTGTGTGTGTGTGTGTGTGTGTGTGTGTGTGTGTGTGTGTGTGTGTGTGTGTGTGTGTGTGTGTGTGTGTGTGTGTGTGTGTGTGTGGTCCTGCCATTCCCTATATTATGGAGAATTGTGCCTGCAAGTATATTAATATATACATTTTTGACTTTGTGGGGAAATATTTTGGTCCCCATGAGGAAAACAGCTCATAAATCACACAGATTCTTATAGAATTATCACCCCTTCTTGAAGTTTACGAACGTTCATTAATTAAAACCATCGTTTTTGTGCTGAAATTTGCATAAATGATTTACAAAAGCACAAAAATAAGACTCAATTCAAAATACTAATAAAAACTATAAAAGATTGTAATTATATTAGAATAACAGAGGTCAGATTTTCTGGTATTACTTCAGGAGATGATTCAATATATATTGTTTATTATATTTCTATTTCTATACCAGTAACACTAAACATGCCAAAATAAAAGTCATTCAGTTAAACGGCTAAAGTGATAGTTCACCCAAAATTGAAAACATCTCACTATTTACGCACACTTAAGTGATTCCAAACATTTATGAGTTTCTTTTTCCTGCTGCACCTAAAAGAAGATATTTTGAAGAAAGCTGTAAACCAGTAACCACCGACTAACATAAAGGAAAAACAAATATCATTAAAGTCAAAGGTTACCGGATTCCAGCTTCCTTTGTGTTCAACAGAAGAAAGAAACTCAAATAAATGAATAAATGATGAATTTTCAGTGTTGGGTGAACAATCCCTTTCAGCTTCCAGAAAAAATACTTTTTTTTAGAATAATAGTGAATCCATTGCAAACATTCTTATATTTCATAAATGAATGAGTGTTAAATAAACTAATGGAATGGGTGAAGTTTCTTGACCTTCGGAATTTATAATCCAGTGTTTAATGCTCTTGATCCTCTTGATCTAAGTGCTCTACTCTGCGCTTTTTGTTTTCGGTCAGCCTGCGTGCTTGCTTGTAAACCTGTAAACACAATGACTTGCTGATATCCCTTCCAGTAGAATGGGCCTTTGTTCGCGGGACACAAACCGAACCCTAAACACAGGAATCACAAAACAATAAGCATCCTCCAACTGTAGCCTCCTCCTCCCTCCTTGTCGTGCCACCTTTCCATTTAGACAGCTGGGTTTCGGGCGAGCCGAGGAGGAGGGGGGAAACCTCCATCTTTCAACCTTCTCCTCCGTTTACCATGCCACTATCCTTCCTTCTTCTCTTTCTTCGCCTAAGCCCTCTCTTCCTCGTCCTACTCAGCTGAGGGTGGAACGAAACAGGAAATCGCAGAAAAACAAGACGCAAAAAAAAAATCTCTGAGTAAACTTCCAGGTTCTATTTCTCCCCCTTCCTGATGGGAAGTCTTTTCTGAAGCGGCGGGCGGGGGGGGGTGGGCCTTCACTCAGCATCTCAATGCCTCGATTCCTCAGAAACTTTGCCTGGGTGAAACCATTGTGTTTTACACTACCGAGTTGCTCAATACAAACATAATTTTGCTTTTGATTCTCTGTAGAAACTCGGTCATTTCAGAGATGATTTACTTTTCGCAGAAGTGGTGAGAGGAGTTCAAATAACCACGTGGGTTTGTCTTTCATTCTGTTGACATGCGTGGCGCTCTTAGCCTTAATCTTTGCCTCTAAGGGAAGGTCAAATTAGAAGCATCAATTGGTTTTGCCGCAAGTTGAAGGTTCTCTCACATTAGGCCAATTGGACACAGTGTCTGGGATAAATGCTCCAATGGGGAGCGCAGAGGCCACAAGGTTAATGACCTACATGTGAATGCTCACCAAGAGAAGCATTTGCTTTGTCCGATTTCGCTATTTGTGTTTAATATGTGTTATGCGTGCTTTGATGTCAGACCTTTCTAACAGGGTTAGATGTGGTTCCAAGAACTTTGAACCATGTGATGAGCTAATATGTGTTTTATTGCACGTTATGGTTTGTATGGTCTGGTTCACGTTATAAACATGAAAACAGACAAGTATAGCTTTTGTGAGCTGTTTGGGGATTCTTTAACATCACCACTGTTTTGCCCTAGGGGTCTTTTTTTTTGAATGCCCTTGGACTGACATCTGGACTGACATGTTCGGGATGGGAGGCAGGTGGGCTATCAAGGATGCTAAATCCAAAGTATACTTCATTTTTTATTAGGGATGGGGTTCTAGTGAAGCCGGTTTTAGTAAACCTTCACTCAAAAGTATGTGCACTCAAAAAAAAAAAAGGATTTTGCTGCAAACTAATTATATAAAATGAGCTTAAATAACACTATTCTTGAGATTTGTTTGGGAGAACCTTATTGTTTTATGTTCAATCGACTTACATTTGTTAAATTCACTTAATCAATTTGTGTTGGGACAACCTGAATGAATTGTGTGGAACCCTGCTTTTTGTACAGTGTGCTTTCAGATTTCTGACATAAAAAGTGAGAATTATGACATGAAAAAAGTGCAATGCTCTGCATTGTGGGCCATTTCAAAATTTTTACAGTAACCTATACTGCATATGAGGAATTTGCTGTATTTTACTGTAATCAATGTAATCAAGTACTGCTACTGTAGTTGAAGACAAAAATGAGAGTTGATAAAAATGATTAATTAGCATTTTGTATCACAAAATGTATTTAAAATAGACGCTAAATGATAAAGCGTGTAATAAAATAAATACAATTTAATTTGAATAATAATAGATCTTGTCACTTGTTTGGAATTTATAAAATGCGGTAGCAAATTTTTAAAATAATTTTGTACTGCCAGTGAAAAAAGGTAAATACATTACAGTAAAAGTGCTGTAAAAATTGTCGTACTATAAATTAGAATGTCATAAAAGGCGTTTTACCATAAACAGAAGTTACTGTAAAATTTCCTCCGGGTGCTCCGGTTTCCCTCACAGTCCAAAGACATGCGCTATAGTTGAATTGGGTAAGCTAAATTGTCTGTAGTGAATGAGAGTTTATGGGTGTTTCCCAGTGATGGCTTGCAGCTGGCAGGGCATCTGCTGCATAAGACATATGCTGGATAAGTTGACGGTTTATTGTGCTAATTAATTTGACCCTTGATTAATGACGGGACTAAGCCGAAAAGAAAATGAGTGAATGAATGCTGACAACAGTGCTGCAAGTAAGTTACCACAAAAATACAATAAAATGTTTAACGGTGCTGTTGTTATGTGTTTCATTACTTTTACAGAATAAAAGATACAATTCTCATGAATTAAAAAATACTTAATAGACCAGAAGAAATTGCTGAGTTCACAAAAGAGTTATTTTAAGATCATTTTCTTTTCAAAATGTCTATAGGACATAACAGCAGTGAAGCAGCATGTTAAATCTGATGGATTATCATCTGAACATGTTTCTGATTTCTCTGTCATGCTTGTCACAAAACACCTGGTCCTAAATTAAGTGAGATGAGCATTACGTTAGCATGTACGCTGCTTTAGCTCATGAGCTCATACTGTTGAGTCATAGTTTTATTGCTATTTCTCTCCTACACGCAGGACTGATAATAAATTAACCTTAACTTGACTTTACAAAATTTATCTAAACAATCTATAATGACCAGTTCCCTCCTTTCTGCTGGCATATTTTTAATGTTGTGGCAAAAAAGATTAGCCGTGTGTAGGCCCAATTGAGGAAGTGTGTGCGTGTTTGTGTATTGTGGGTATTCCCATAAGGACTACTACACTGTTAGAAGCACTGCAGGTGGAGAATGAATGTAAGTGAGACACTTTTGTGCCAACAGGTGCCCAAGCACCTGCCCATCTGTCAGTACAGTGCGTGTGTGAGCGTTCGCGTGTGTGTTAAGTGAATACCGATGCACTTGCTTTGATTCAAGCTCTTCTTTCTGCTAATCACTTGACAAAATCCTCAACAGACCCTCTTTAGAAGCATATCATATTTCTTAGAGGAATGAAGGGTGAGGATTGAGATTGTAAATGACTTTGGAATTACAAAGTGACTTCTAATATGCAGTAAAATAACTTATTAAATAAAAAATGCTGAGTTCCACACAATCGATTTGTGTTGGGACAACATGAAGGAATTAATCTAATTTATTAGTTTTTACAAATTTAAGCGGCTTAAACATAAAACAACCCAAGAATTTAAAAAAAATTGTAGAATTGTGTTGTTTCAGCTCATTGGAAATGAGTAGTTTGAACAAACAGTAAACATAATTTTGAATGTATATTATAAAATATGCTAAAAATATTATTTTTAACTCTGAGGCTTATTAAAATATACTTTTGGAACAGCAAATAGGGTTAATTTTTTAAGTTTCATATGTCAAAATATATATCAGGATCTAAGAAGCCATTACTTGAAAAAAACATTTAGATAAAGAATTAAACTCTAAAATAGGGGCTGCACGGTGGCGCAGTGAGTAGCACGATCACCTCACAGCAAGAAGGTCGCTGGTTCGAGCCTCGGCTGGGTCAGTTGGCATTTCTGTGTGGAATTTGCATGTTCTCCCCTTGTTTGCATGGGTTTCCTCCGGGTGCCCCGGTTTCCCCCACAAGTCCAAAGACATGCGGTATAGGTGCGTAAAACATATGCTGGATAAGTTGGCGGTTCATTCCGCTGTGGCGACCCCAGATTAACAAAAGGGACTAAGCCGAAAAGAAAATGAATGAATGAACTCTAAAATAGTTTTAACTCTATAAATTGTATTTAATAGCTTTCTATTACAGTGAAAGCCAGGAAGAGTTTTTTATTTATTAATTGATGTTGTTTATTTATTTATTCATTTATTGATGTTATTTATTTATTTATTTATTCATTCATTTATTGATGTTATTTATTTATTTATTTATTTATTGATATTCTTTATTTACTGAGGTTATTTATTTATTTATTGATGTTTTTGATGTTATTTATTTATTTATTTATTGATGTTACTTATTTGTTTATTTTATTTATGTTATTTATTCATTCATTTTCTTTTCGGCTTAGTCCCTTTATTAATCTAGGGTCGCCACAGAGGAATGAACCGCCAACTTATCCAGCATAAATTTTATGCAGCGGATACCCTTCCAGCTGCAACCTTCCAGCTGCAACCCATCACTGGGATACATCCACACACACCCATTCACACACACACTATGGACAATTTAGCTTACCCAATTCACCTGTACCGCATGTCTTTGTGGGGGAAACCAGAGCACCCGGAGGAAACCCACGCAAACACAGGGAGAACATGCAAACTCCACACAGAAACGCCAACTGACTCAACCGGAGCTCGAACCAGCGACCTTCTTGCTGTGAGGCGATTGTGCTACCCACCGCGCCACCGTGCTGCCCTATGTTATTTATGTTATTTATTTATATATTTATTTATTTATTTTGTTTTATTTATCTTTGAAAAAGTTGTTAACGCATTTTCTTAGAAATTATATATTTAAATAATAAACAATAAATGGACAAAAATATATTTTACCAAATAAATATCTTGACCATTTTTTTGTGTATTTCAAAACATATTGTAAAATACATCTTATGGGATAAATTAATTCTCGCTGCAGTATTGTAAATAAACGGTATAAGCGAAAGTCATCATTATGCGTTTAGCTTTTCACATAACATCAAACACATCACAAGTCTTAAACTTGACCGTACACAAGCAGATCTAATCCCATCATTCATCTTCAGCCTTTAAAAGGGCAGCTGCTCTCCGTCAAACACACACTTCTTCCCTCAAGATCAGATTTCCAGAGAGTCCAGAGGCTCATGTTCACTGACCAATAAAGGTCTCGGCCATGAAGACTAAATAGATTTCATTCCTGGCACAAATACTAAAGATGGTTTCAAAGAACAAAGCAAACTTTCAGGGTTTTTTTGTTTTGTTTTATCTTAGCCAAAAAACACAGGTTAATCAAAGCTAATCAGCATTCCAGTGCAAAGAAACGGAAATTTGCTATCTGATCTCACGCCAGCAGAAATGAGGAGGGTGTGACTGTTTTTTGGAAGATAACACTGTTGCTCTTTTATTCGTAGCTTAAATGGTCAATATTTGGATTTTTTTCATTACTCTGTGCCATGGTATTTGTGTTTTTTTGTGTTATTTTATGACTGACTCACTTATAGTGCAAATGGCATAATCATTCATCACCAAACAAACTGTTTCTTGGCAACCATGTGTACATTTTACAACAGCAACAAAACCGTCAGTCAGTACATTTGCCACAGGCTAATATAAATCAAATTGTGTAACCATTTCCCATCCGCTGCGTAAAACATATGCTGGATAAGTTGTCGGTTCATCCCGCTGTGGCGACCCCTGATTAATAAAGGGACTAAGCCGAAAAGAAAATGAATGAATGAATGTACACAGCATGCATTCTACAATAAAATAAACAAAAAAAGAAAAACTTGTGCCATGAAGAACTTTCTTCATGTAAAAAAATACATAATATTATTATTAAATATTAATAAGTAAAATATAAATAAATAAAGGGCTGCACGGTGGCGCAGTGGGTAGCACAATCGCCTCACAGCAAGAAGGTCGCTGGTTCAAGCCTCAGCTGGGTCAGTAGGCATTTCTGTGTGGAGTTTGCATGTTCTCCCCGTGTTCGCGTGGGTTTCCTCCGAGTACTCCGGTTTCCCTCACAAGTCCAAAGACATATGGTATAGGTGAATTGGGTAAGCTAAATTGTCCGTAGTGTATGTGTGTGAATGAGTGTGTGTGGATGTTTCCCAGTGATGGGTTGCAGCTGGAAGGGCATCCGCTGCATAAAGCATATGCTGGATAAGTTGGCGGTTCATTCCGCTGTGGCGACCCCAGATTAATAAAGGGACTAAGCCGAAAAGAAAGAATGAATAAATAAATAAATATTGTTAAATAACTAAAACAAATAAAATAAATGATTTAAAATAACTCAATCTGACATGAGTACGAAGTTTTTACAAAAAATGTAAAAATACACAACAGAATTGATAAAGCGTTATCTAAAATGTAATCTAAACTAAATAAAAACAGGTCGGTTTTTTTGTTTAACTCAGAAATAATAAAACGAAGAAAAAAAAAGCTTTTTTATTTATGAACTTCTGTCATCAAGAACTTTCTTCTTGGCAAAAATATAGATGAAATTATGATTAAATAATAATGGAATTGGAATGTCTTTGTTGACCCCGAGAGGCAATTTGTTTATATATATATATAAAGCAAATACAACTTAAAGCTTGTTAAGTAACCCAACTACAGTTGGACAAATGAATGCAAATATCTGTTGGACCTAGCCCGTCTGGAATAAGTGTACCTTCTGCCTGATGGCAGAAGGCAAATCTTAGAATAAAATGGGTGGTTCTCAATACTTAATAATAAAAAAGATAAAATAAAACTTAATAGCATCCGCTGTGTAAAACATATGCTGGATAAGTTGGCAGTTCAGTCCGCTGTGGCGGCCCCTGATTAATAAAGGGACTAACCCAAAAGAAAATGAATGAATGAATGAATAATAGCTTAATGAACAAATAAATTATTTAAAATAGCTCAACCTGAGATAGAAATGAATAAAAATGTTCAGGTTTTTACAAAAATACCAAACTCATAAAAATTCTAAAATACACAACAGAATTGATAAAATATTATTCATTCTTTCATTTTCATTTCAGCTTAGTCCCTTTATTAATCTGGGGTCGCCACAGCGGAATGAACCGCCAACTTATCCAGCATATGTTTTACGCAGCGGATGCCCTTCCAGCTGCAACCCATCACTTGGAAACATCCATACACACTCATTCACACACATACACTATGGACAAATTAGCTTACCCAATTCACCTATTCCGCATGTCTTTGGATTTGTGGGGGAAACGGAGCACCCGGAGGAAACCCACGCCAACACAGGGGAGAACATGCAAACTCCACACAGAAACGCCAACTGACCCGAACCAGCGACCTTCTTGCTGTGAGGCGATTGTGCTACTCACTGCGCCACCGTGAGGCCCCAACTTCATAGGCATATTAAATAAATTAATAAAAAATAAATATAGTAAAATAACTAAAGCGAACAAATAAATTATTAAAAATAACTCAATCGGAGAAAGAAATTAATAAAAAAATATGTGTATGTTTTTTACAAAATCCAACCTTATAAAAATAATCAAATACACAACAGACGTGATAAAACATTGTCTAAATTAAACTTTAAAACTAAAATAAAAACAGCTGTTTTTTGTTTAACTAAATAATAAAAAAACAACAACAAAAATCAATGAAAATGTGATAAAAAAATGAAAAACTTTAAGGAAAAATATAAATATAAAAGTAGAATATTACTGTTATATAACTATTAATTATATATAACCATTTAGAATTTATAGTAACATGTTTTACAGTAAAACAAGTCATAAATATAATTGTACGTAATTATAAATATAAATAAACACAATATTAAAAACGATTCATAATCTCATAACATTTCAACATAATATCAGTAACCTGTATGTAGGTTAAAGAGGCATTATTATTGCCTGTTGTCATATATCAGCTGTTATCTGTATAACCTGCTGAAATGTGCCATTGTTTTTCCAGAGTGAAAAATGTGAAATGGTTTGTAGTCGGAGCCCATAAGTATTTTCACAGCGGGATCTGGAGTCCCTGTGGGCTTTCAGCAGGAAACTGCCTTCCAAACAGCCACTTCCGTTACAATAACACACATTTATCCGTTCATCGCACTACAGGCTCTTGAGTGCTGAGATAGTGTTGTGATATGTGGATGAGATTTGTGTGCATAATAAAAGAGCTCAACATCAAAGGTAAATATGATGACAGTCGGTGTAAATCAGTGTTTTTAAGCTATTTTACACCTCCTGTCAGTGATAGTAGTCAAACGTGTGATTTCATAATTCAAAAGGTTGAGGACAAAGTTTGATTTCTTTATAGTATTGTTTGTCAGCTTTGTTATTGTGGTCAACTCTGTTACATATTGTCAGCATTGTTACTTTACATTGTTTGATACACTTGCTGGTTCGAGTCCCGTACCAGTTGGCATTTCTGTGTTAAGTTTGCATGTTCTCCCTGTGTTGGCGTGGGTTTCCTCCGGGTCCTTTGGTTTCCCCTACAGTCCAAAGACATGCGGTATAAGTGAATTGGAGGAACTAAATTGGCCGTAGTGTATGTGTGTGAATGAGAGAGTGTATGGGTGTTTCCTGGTACTGGGTTGCGGCTGGAAGGGCATCCGCTGCGTAAAATATATCCCAGAATAATTGAGTCCCTGATAAATAAGGGACTAAGCCCAAAGCAAACGAATGAATGAATGTTTGATACACTGTAAAAAGCAAATAGTTCTTTTACTTAAAAAAAGTGAGTACACCCGTTGCCCTAAAAGCAACAAGTTGATTTTACTTTAAAAAAAAAAACATTGACTTAACTTAATCTTTAGAATTATACACAGTTTGTTTGTCATCTAATCACTTTTTAAGGCTGTGTGTCCAAAACCGAAGTATTATTTCTCGAGCCTAGCTTATTTTTTTAAGTTGTGTTCATTGGAAACACTATGTTTTTTAGATTGCATGACAAGGCGTTAAATGTTAAGATGCGGACCAAATGACAAACTATACACTATGCACTTATAGACTCAACCATATAGTGTATAACTTTAGTGTTGTGCAAATCGAACACCAACAGTCCATCCAAAATTGCATACTTCCCTACTATAGAGTATGGGAAAAGCATCTGTAGATGAGTAGTCTGTTTGAATTCATGGTATTCAAAAGAAATAGTAAGTGATGAAGTGTGCTTCCAATGGACATTTTACTATCCCATGAGACTACAAGAGAGATTTTATGAATGGGAGTGAAGTGTCACAACTGACGTGGGTAGGTCATGTGATAATGACAAATGGCGGATATAGTACATCAAAATGTCATTCATACTATTTGCATTCATACTATATAGGACATACTAATGTTTCTAATGCTTGTGAATTATTGGTACGTCTCAATCAGCACCCTTGTTCAGTAGTGCACTGATCAGGGCGCCAGCTATTTTAAGTGCAATCTCAATCGCAAATTTTATCGTACACTGAAACATTTGTGCCCACAAAAGTCCCACAATGCAACGTTAAAAAAATCAGGGAGCGTCGATATACACTATGAAAGCTTTCGAAAATGCGAAATATGAGTGATGTGAATCATTAAACATAATGACAAATAAGATACGCTTTTCTAACAAGAATCTGTTAATTATTTATTTTTAACATGAACGAACATAGGGCGGCAGTGATTAGCACTGTTGCCTCACAGCAAGAAAGTCGCTGGTTTGAGTCCCAGCTGGGCCAGTTGGCATTTCTGTGTGGAGTTTGCATGTTCTCCCCGTGTTGGCGTGGGTTTCCTCTGGGTGCTCCGGTTTCCCCCACAGTCCAAAGACATGCACTATAGATAAATTGGGTAAACTAAATTGGCCATAGTGTATGAGTGTGTGTAGTTGAATGTGAGAGTATGGGTGTTTCCCAGTACTGGGTTACGGCTGGAAGGGCATCCGCTCCATAAAACATATGCTGTAATAGCTGTGACGACCTCTGATAAATCAGATATTAAGCCGAAGGAAAATGAATGGATCTGGTTCATCTTGTGGTCCATGACAATAAGCCACAAATTATTAAAATAACTAAAAACATAACCTTTTCAGGGGGAAAAATAAGAAATGTGGACACTAAACAAACCTGCAATTATAGAATCACCCATGTGTTAAAGTTCTTACAGATACAGTAGCATTTGTTTGCCCATTGTTCAGACCCCCTGGAACTGTGATTCATTTGTAAATGATCTTGGTTTCAATGACCTCTGTGGCTCCAGTCCTTTTGGGTAAACAGGTTGAGGTTTTGGGGGTCACCGGGGTCGTAAAGTGTCTCTTCGCCCCACTCGGGTCAATCTAGCAGGAACTGTGAGTGGCCACTAATGATCCCAGACATGATCTCCTTCCTGCACTGTGGATGTCAATAGCTTTACCCTCTAACCCTCACCCTGCGCGTAAGTGGAAAAACACATGCAGAGCTGTGAAACGAGCCTCACTGTGAGGGTTGTGGACGCTTTTAGTCAGACTTGAAGAAATAGTTGCTATTTCATTGGAAACAGTTTCATTATTTGCTTACCAACATATCATTTCTTTTGTACAAGGCCAAAGATGATATTTTGAAGAATGTCCAAGCTGCTTTTTGTTATATTATGAGTCGGGCAGGTTTCTTGAACAGATCACTTTGAACAGATTTAGAAAAATAGTGCATTATTTGGACATTTCTATTATATTTTTTATGATCAATATTTTATTCTAATTATGTTCCATGTCAGACACAAACATAGCAATCCACAGTTCAAACAAATACAAGCTATATATGAAAAACATACTATATTAATGCTACTATACTAATGAACATGTCAAGAAGAGCTCTTGAAAGAGCTTTTAAAGGGATAGTTAATGAAAATGGAAATTCTGTTATCATTTACTCACCTTTCACTTATTCCAAGCCTGTTTCAGTTTCTTCTGTCGAACACAAAGAAATATGTACTGAAGAAAGCTGGGGGCAAAAACGGCCATTGACGGCCATAGTATTTTTTTGTTTTTACTATGTATGTCAATGGCTGCTTTTGTTTTACAACATTCTTGAGACTATCTTGTTTTGTGTTCAACAGTGTAACTGGGAATCGGGTGACAACAGAGGTGAGGATCCACGTGCAGTTTATTTATTTATGAGATTCATCAGGCAGGCAATGGTCAAACACAGGAGCAAACGGGCACATACAGGTAATCCAAAAGGCAAATGGTCGGTACAGGTGGCAAAGAATCAATGATGAGAAAACAAGGTAAGAATCAAACACAGAAAGCCTAGACAGGATTACGCTTCGTGATGTTACAAACAGAAGAAACTCATAAACATTTAGAACTACTTGAGTGTGAATTGTGAAGTGGAATTTTTTTATTATTGAGTGAAATTTTCCTTTAAATGAATACACTTTACACTATATATGAAGAGTTCAGATGCGAAACACTTTGAAAGTATCATCAGAAATATCTTCTAAAATGAGCATTTTTCTCAGGCATCCTTTGTGTGGGTTCAGTAACTTCAGTAGGTTTTATTCATTTCTGGCGATGAAGACTTATGTTTTTAATAAATCACATATACAATGCAGCACATAAATGCACAGTAACAGTTAAATGCATCTCTTCAAATGCATTCTTTCACATTAACATGAATATCTCTTGTTTAAAACATTATGAACAGCAGCTACGCTAATTCTTTCTATTTCTAGGCCCCTAGAGATTATGCAGCACCACTCGATCAGATCCAACACTAACAACACAATAACAACACTTAAGCAATACACAAATACACCCCATTAAAAATGTATCATACACAGGTGTATCACCCACCTTTTGAAAAGGACGTATATTGTATACCTGCAGGTTAACTATATATACAGTACTATCCACAACACCTTAACGTTTCTGATATTGACTGTAATACACCTTTTGTAAAGCTGCTTTGGAGCAATTGTTATTGTGAAATGCTCTATATAAAAAAAGTGGAATCAAATTACTTTTTAATTACCTTTAAAATATCTGAACATAGAGCAGGCTAAGAAAATGCTCATTTTTTTCTCAGATCACTTGCACATATATATATTTTTTTTTTTTTTTTTTTTTTTTTTTTTTTTTTTTTT
>CAIGQW010055671.1:6355404-6371768 GCA_903798125.1 Danio choprae | reverse complement strand
GGAAACATAGAAAAGATACTGGTGCTTCCAGATATTCATTAATTTACAGATTCTTTCTCTGAGCCTATAACACCCAATTACAAGGAGGAAAAGTACAAACCAAAAAAACTATTCATACAAATTTAACACATTGGAAACTAAAAAAAAAGGCAGTAGGTTTTCCATATAATGTGATTCATGTTTTAATTTTTTTTTTTACATTTTCCCCCATTTATTTATGCTTTTGAATTGCATTATGGGACCTTAATGTTCCTTTCAACAACTTTTAACTTTGAAAAGTAAAAAAAACCAACCTTTTATTAACATTTTTAAAGTGATATATTGTCTGTGTTGGTGTTGTACAGTATATTACGGTACAGAACCTTATACAAAGTTCTGTACCGTTATTATACAAACTTATTTCTCTCTATATATTTTCTTATTATATTATTTCAAAATGTCAATAAAGTCACTTTGTTAAACTGTAGAGTTGAATTTTCAACATAAAAGTCAACAGAGCAGAGGTCAACATCCCATAATGCAATTCACTAGCATAAATAAACAGAAAACCCTTAATTTAAAATATGGAAACTGTTCATTAACAGATTTTTTACAGTGTATGTATTTTTAAATGGACTTTCCTTAGAATGCTGGACATGGTTTACATGGACTACTTTTGATATTTTTATTGTTTTGTATCATTTAACGCTTAAAATGTCCTGAGATGCTCAGGAAAGATCTCTCTTTTTATGACTCAAGGAAAATCAAGTCAAGCGGGTTTAAAGCGGGTCATAATGCGCAGTAAATAATGACAGAATTTCCATTTGTCAGTTAACCATTCTGTTTTAAAACTGAAGATTGATACGCTGTTACATTGACAGGCTATGGGATAAATGTGCAGAAATGCTCTCTTATCCTATATCTTTCTGCACGGAGTGACATACATTCAAATTGACAAGGTGAACAAGGAGGGTTAACAGCAAAATAAATGACCAGCTCTTAAGGAATGTTTCACCGGCCACTCTCCTTTCCTACGGCCCCCGGGGGGAACAGAGGCCTGATGGGGCACTTAACACTCTCAGACATGCAAATCTCTCACACTCTATATTAGAGGCCATTACTGGAACTCAACGGGCCGTCCGCTCGCCGCTGTTAGTTTGTATTGTCTATACGCGTGGATTTGGCCTCCTCAATGGGTCGACTCTCACGCATTTCCACCTCTTAGCATGGTGGCCCGGTTAGTGGTTTTTGCAATGCGGGGTCACAGCCTGTTGTTTCCTATAGCACAACACTGCTGAGCATTGCTGTAATACTTTCTCCCTCTGTAAAGACCTCCCATGGTTTTATTGTGGTTCCTTCTCAGCCCATTTGAACTGAATGAAACTGTCATGGATCAGGAGTAATAAATGCCGGATACGTTCATAAACTTCATTCCAGAGAATTTTTATAGTGGTCTTGTATGATCTTGCCTCATCATATTAGAGTATAGTGATTTCATTTAAGGAATAACTGACGATAGGCTGTTGAATTATCAGAGAATAGTGCACACCTGAGCTGGTAATGCTGTTACAGGCGTAACTTGTTGTAGAGGCGTAACTTGAAGTTATGGAGACCCACATGTCAAAACTATGTTGTTGGAAAGATGGCGCTGTACGCATCAGTTATTAACGTCTACACCTACTCCACACCTAAACCCAAGCATCACAGTTATTAACGTCTAATCCTACCACAACCCTAAACTTAATCATCTTCGTTATTAACGTCTACACCTTCCCCAACCCTAAACCCAACCATCACAGTTATTAACGCACAACCACGAATTGCGGAGGCTTTCATACTTGACGCGCTCGCCATGTACTGTTATTTGCAACCACAGAGGGCGACGCCGAGTAGGCTAACTATCATGACAAAACGGATGAAGAAGTCAGTGAGTGGAGTTGCATGGTGGAGTTGCTAAATGAATGAATATAATAATATATCAAATGAATTGGTTGTGGATAAATTTGGAGAAAACTCATGAAAACATTTGGTGAATTCTCTGGTAAGTATTTCCACCATCTTTCCAACAACATCTCGTTGTGACATCTTGCATGGTTCAGTGGGATCTCGATAACAGCAAGTTACACCTCTAACTTACTACAAGTTACGCCACTTCATGTTATGCCCCTGTCTAGCAGTCCACTGACATATACACTTGTTATAACTGGGAACTGATAAGTGGATTTAAAGGGCACCTATGATGAAAATCCTCTTTTGGAAGCTGTTTGGACAGAAGTGTGTGTAGGTATAGTGTGTCCACAGTCATATTGGAGTGATAAAAACCACAATAAGTCTCTTTTTTTTCTGACATTAAATATAGGATCCAAATCCATCCCATTTTGAGGCCGACCGCAACTTGACGTATGAGTGCAGTTTCCCCGCCCACCAAATTGATTGACAGCCCCGTCTTAACATGTCTCCGTCTTAACATGTCTCCGTAGTAACGGCGTATAATCATATCCACAAGACTACGTGCGCAAAGCAACCGGGATTAAACGATCTCTCCAGCTCTCTGTGTTCAGCAGCACCTCAAGAATGAGTTTTACAAGCTTAAAATGTTTCTAAAACAGTGCATGTTTGTAATAAAGGCAGTAAAATCGCTTCGTAATTCTTCACCACAGCCGCATAGTGTCAGTACAATTATAAAAGATGACACTTCAATCCTGGTTCATGGACTTAAATCAGGTTTATTTTGTACATTAACATAATGGATATCTATATAGCAGTGTATAATAATGTGTATCCTGTCACATTTGCCATGCAAAAACGGTGCAAAGCTAAACGCGCGCGCATGTCTGTGTTTGTGTGAGCAAGTGAACTTTATAACGACATTCTGTGTGTCTCGTTGTTGTAGAAAGGCTTGAATTAACTCCACAACAAACACATCAAACAACCATTGATAAAATTCTTACTGTAGTAAGGGAGATCTGCTTCATTCGTGTCTGATACTGTGATGCTTATGTGTGAGACACAGCAGGAGAAGCTACACCCATCATAGCAATAGTGAGCGATCTCTTTGGCTCTGTCACGCAAGTGGGAACCGGGTTGGCCGGGAGAAGCAGCTCATTTGCATTAAAGGCACAGGCACCAAAACAGTTACAAAGTCAAAACAGCTCAAATTTCTAATATACACAAAGGTATAATAAATAATCTGATGGGTATTTTGAGCTGAAACTTTACAGACACATTCTGGAGACACAAAAGACTTATCTTAAATCTTGAAAAAGGGGTAAAATAGGTGCCCTTTAACTTAATTTTTATAATTATGCGCATAGTTAATTTACGTAAAAATATAAAGGCAATGAGTTTACTCACTTTTTTAAGTAAAGTCAACTAATTAATTTTTAATGTTTACTATGGTTACCATACCTAATCGTTCAGATGTACTATTTTAAGACATTTATTTTGTTTCTTACGCATCTCATGCAATGAATTTTGTTTTGTTTTGATGTGATTTTTGTCTGTGAAGCTATTTGAAATACCTGAAATCCTTCAGTGCAGTGATATGGAACTGCAGCCGGAACTACTTTAGCTGTGTGTTTATTTGAATATTTATTTTGCACATCTTAGACAGCTCAACAACCAATCAGAATCAAGCATTTAACAGCTTCATAGTATAGATGGCAATATAATACTTGTATATACAAAGCAATAAAAATGTTTTTTAACACAAGTTTGGGTCAAATATGGTTAAGCTCAACTTTTTTCTTGGTCATATAACATATTTATCACTCTTACATATTTTAAATACATTTCATTCATATTTGTCTCTCTATATACATGTATACATGGTTTAATAATAGATGGTTTAATAATAGATGGTTTAATAAAAATACTTTTTTCATTGAATGTTTTGAACTAATGCATTCCATAAGAGTATTGTAATCCTGACATTGTTAGCATCATGCTCTGCTATTTGAACTCTGTTTCCACTTTTTATTTCTAAAAGTATTAAAATGTATTGAAACATTTAATAAAAAAAAAATCACCTCATGCATTTTATAGGAATCAAACTCACAATCTTGATGTTATTAGGATCAAGCTCTACTATGGAAACTTTATGACTACCTTTTAGTTATCCAATTTTATTCATAACGTGACATTATGGAAATGTCTTCATACATCTTCTACACTGTCAATTGTGATATGATGGAATGATATTTAATGGTTTGTAAGTACTTGCAGCTACCTTTTCACTTTATATTGAGTATGGTGAGTTTGAAAGTCAAGTCATCATGTATGCCACATAGTTTGTTTGCTGAATTTCTAGCAAATGTGAACAAGATCCCCTAAACCAGAGCAGTTTTTTTTAACCTAAACCTTTGTATAAAACCACAGTGATCCAGTTTTTGTATCGTCAGATTATACAAAATGTGGTTTTATGACTCATATAGGGTATGTTTACAACTGCCACTCAGTGTCAGAGACATAGCAACACAGTTTTGTTGTGACACCACCTGAATAAACAAAACCCCACTATAGTGAAACGGGTAAAGTTGCATTTTTGGGAGAGCAGAAAACAAGTGCGAATGATACTGACAGAAATTAAATGTGGAAATCAAACCAAACCTTGCACTTTGTGACTGCTTTAATTTGCATTTAAGCAGGTTTGTGTGTGTGATTATGGTTAAATGGACTGCAGTGTGTTGGGAATCCCGTCAAAGGGTGCAACCTGTGTTTCTTCAGACCTGAGAGTTTGCATCTCAGGGAATCCCCATCATCAATGTGTACATGTCAGAGGGGAGAGATCATGCGTTTCTGTAATTACTGTACTTATACTATGCTTGAATAGATTTATGCTTGAATAGATTTTGATAAGACTTTAAAGACTTTGACTACTTTAAAGAAGTAATTTCTGAAAAACAGCGCTATACACTATGTCACATGTCTCTGTGAAGAGTAAAAACCTTGGGTATTGAAGGGAAACTCCATTATCATGCACTGTGAAGAAATGTGGTCACAATCAAAAGTTTGAGTATTCAAAACAATTTATTGTAAAGACTTCAAATTGACAAAGCAGCTCTTGGAATGGATAATTCAATCCATCTTTGGTTTATCACGTAATAAATAAATGCAATGGTCTACATAAGTGCAGAAAAGAACCAGGTAAAAAAAAATCTATATACACATGTACAGTAAACATTGTGCACAATATATAAACACATTTTTTCCTCACAAAGTCTCAATGTGAAGAGTAATACTGAAAGCAATGCAGTATTTGTCACCATTCTGATAGACATATTTACATTCTAGCAACATTTCAATCAGGCTCAGCCTGTTTGCTAACTGTTATCAAAGCACATGTAACTGGTAATTTCATGACATAAAATCTAAAAGCATATTCACAGTCCAAGGTGCGCGTTCCTGCGTTAACTAGAGTGAAAGCTGGAAGATTCAGATTCTGTGGACACAGATGACATCCCTGCTCTCTTCTTGGGCAGAATTTTAAGACTGGACCCCCGGCTGGGAGACAGAGCGCTGCGGGCGGACTTCTTGAACTTCACCCCCAGAAAGGCGTACAGGATCGGGTTGAGACAGCAGTGAAAGTACGCGAGCGCTTCGGTCACGAAGATCCACTTTTGCAGCCCCTGCTCAAGCTCGCAGCTGTGGGGAATCACCTCCAACATCATCAGCGTGTCCAGCAGGATCCCTCCGCAATACGGCAACCAGCAGACGAAAAAGCAGACGATCAGAACCACGGTGGTCTTCAGCGCCTTGCGCTTCTGCGTGCCTTTGGAGCCGCGCGACAGCTTGGAGATGATGATGCAGTAGCAAATAAGGATCACGAGCCCGGGGAGCACGAAGCCCACGAGGATGTGCTGGAAGCGGAAGGTGACCACCCAGGTGATGAACGAATCCTGCGGGTAAATGCGCTCGCAGAAGGTGCGGATGGCGCTGCTCTCCGCTTTGGCGAACACCAGGTCGGGTACTGTGAGGAGCGCGGCGGGGAGCCACACGCCCACGTAAATGATGCGGTTGGCCAGAAGTTTCCTTGGACCCTGGCTGTTCGTGGCGCGCACCACGGCAAGGTACCGGTCCAGGCTGATGAAGGCGAGGATGAGGACGCTGCTGTACAAGTTTACCGTGTAAATCATATGCACTGCCACGCACATGAACCCTCCAAAGTACCAGTCTTTGGCCGCGTCCACGGCCCAGAACGGCAGGGTGAGCACAAACAGAAGGTCCGCCACTGAGAGGTGCAGACGGTACTTGTCTGTCATGGTTCTGGATTTCTTTTGGCAACCCATTACCAAAACAACCAGTCCGTTCCCGATAAGACCCAAAACGAATATGATCCCGTACACCGTTGGAAGAAAGATCCTCTGGAAGTCGTGACTGACCTCCACATCACACGGGACCTCAAAGTTGGCTCCGATGTCCCCCGAGCCGAATTCAGAGCTGTTATCAGTTGATAAATCATCTTCAAAGACGATGTGCTGAAAAAAGTGAACAAAGTTAGAAATAAGTCATTTAAATGTAGGCTATTTAAAAATTACAGACAATGTTAAAAATAGGCATTATAAATGCAATCATTTTTTACTTACTTCGTAATAAGCCATCTCTAAAAGACTTTTCCAGTTCCTTCAGTCTCCAGCAAGCTTTCAGTAATTTTCTGAACGCTGTGGCGCTCGAACATTTTAAATACCTCACTCGCGCGGACGCTCCGCCTCTTTCTTTACGCACGTCATCTGCACAGCACGCGCTCACGAGTCTGCGCTCGCGCTCACAGATAGCTGCATCTGCGTCTTCCGCAAAACACTCTTTTTCCTGTTTTCGTGTTTAAAGTTTAGTGTGTGAAGTAGACGACGTCCTGTGGGGGAAATCTGCGCTTCAATTGTGTGCCTCAAGAAAACTATACAAAGTCAGTTAACTGAATTTGTGAGATAACAATTTTGCCTATCAAACACAACATCCCTAATAGTAACCGTGGTTTTACTTTAAAATAAAGCAACAACAACAAAACATGTTTTTGTATGAAACCAAGGCAACCACAAACTAATCATGCTTTTGCTACACTAATCACAGCTTTATCATGGTCGTCTATTTGTGGCAAAACTGTGGTTATGCAAATTTAATAAACAGACCAAAACGGTTAATTCTCCTAAGGGAGATTCATTTGCACTAAATTCGGCATAAACTGTGCTGTATAATTTTTGTTGATATGTGCTTAGATGCTTTGGTGTGTGTGTGTGTGTGTGTGTGTGTGTGTGTGCGTGTGCGCGCTTCATGAACTGTTTATTGGTCTTAAATCCCAAATGAAGCCAATCAATCACTACAACCCTCAAAACGCTTTCAAATGTCATTCGACCAGAGGCTTGATTTCTGAAAATCCCACACACACACCACATACTTGTGAAAATGTTGCCCTGCTTTAAGTTTAATCTGTGAAAAGCACACACACACACACACACACACACACACACACACACACACACACACAATGTGGACCCACAATAAATTAAATTAAATCAGAAAAAATAGGAGGCTTTGTTAATTAGTCACAAAAATACACACACTGTATGTTAATCTCTTAAATGCTCTGAGCTGCTCATGTTTTGCATGCGTTGAATGACTTTAAATCCCAATGAAAGGTGTTAATGTGTTGGTGATCAGATAAAATCACAGAGGCAGTCACACATCATACGATTCCCCTATTGTCCAAAACACCCAAAGCCCAAGTAAAATGAACTTAACTCACTTAGATATGTATATATGCCTGTATGGTGAAATGGGTCTGTATTGAAGAAGGTTATTGCAGTGAATATCTTCAGCCATTTAAATGGGTCTGTGTGAGATCATATTTTTAAAAACAAAATGACAAATGATCACAAAGAGTCCTAGAAGAGAGCATGAGATCTGTTATTCAATACTTGGGGTTGTAACAGTCACAGATGCTATTCGGCAGTCTTGGACGAGACACCTGGCTAAAATGAGAGGTCAGATCTATCGCTGGACGTAGGGAGCAAGGAAGGGCAGTTCTCAGACACAAAAACCCTTTGGCTATATGTGTGTGTGTGCTTTCCTCTGGGAGAACATGTGTTTTCACCTGCCCCCCCCCCAGCCAACAGAGATGACTTAAAAAAAAAGAGTTGTAAGGTGATCTGCATTGCTGTGTGTGTGTGTGTGTGTGTGTGTGTGTGTGTGCGCTTGATGGACTGTTTATTGGTCTTAAATCCCAAATGAAGCCAATCAATTATTTGTGTGTGTGTATGTGTGTGTGTGTGTGTGTGTTCAAAATCTACTGCATTTAATTTTTCAGTTATAAACATTAATCTGTTCTACAGGGTGGGTGATAAGTCATTTGGTGTTAAGAAATGGACATGGAGTCTATGTCTCTAATATTGCCTTTTGATGCCGATGCCTATCAACACACGAAAATATGAAATCCTGTTTAATAGTATATATGAAATCCTGTTTACTAGTATATTTAGGCGGGTTAGCACTATCTCCTCACAGCAAGAAGGTCGCTGGTTCGAGTCCCGTCTGGGCCAGTTGGCATTTCTATGTGGAGTTTGCATGTTCTCCCCATGTTCGCGTTTGTTTCCTTCAGGTGCTCCGGTTTCAACCACAGTTCAAAGACATGTGCTATAGGTGAATTGAATAAACTAAATTGGCTGTGTGTGAGTGCGAGAGTGTATGGGTGTTTCCCAATACTCGGTTGTGGCTGGAAGAGCATCCGCTGCGTAAAACAAATGCTGGAATAGTTGGCAGTTCATTCCGCTGTGGTGACCTCTGAAATAGAGACTAATCCGAAGGAAAACGAATGAATAGTATATTTAGCAAGTGTTTTCTTCAGTGATAGTACAAATAACCTGATACTTTTCACCCATCCTGTATTATACAAATTTGTCAAAATCAACTGTAGGTTTTGATTGTATAGTTAATAAACAAACTAATATTCATTCCTTCAACTTAGCCTCCATTTCAGAGGTCGCCACAGCGGAATGAACCACCAACGATTCCAGCATATGCTTTACGCAGTGGATGCCCTTCTAGCCACAATCCCAGTACTGGGAAACAAAGTAATATATACTGTAATATTAATAATAATATATATTGTAATATTATTGACAAGGCTCACTTCACTTAATATTAATATGTACACACATGGGGTTTGCTACAAAGTTTCGGGTCTGATAGATTAAACATACACAAACCAAGGCTGTATTGATAAAAATAAAAATGTGAAATTTTGGCATAATTCAAAATGATTCATTCATTTTCTTTTCGGCTTAGTCCCTTTATTAATCCGGGGTCGCCACAGTGGAATGAACCGCCAACTTATCCAGCACATGTTTTACGCAGCGGATGCCCTTCCAACTGCAACCTATCACTTGAAAACATCCATACACACTCACGGACAATTTAGCTTATCCAATTCACCTGTACCACATGTCTTTGAAATTGTGGGGAAAACCGGAGCACCCGGAGGAAACCCACGCAAGCACGGGGAGAACATGCAAACTCCACACAGAAATGCCAACTGACCCAGCCGGGGCTCGAACCAGCGACCTTCTTGCTGTGAGGCGATTGTGCTACCCACTGTGCCATCGTGCTGCCCCAAATTTTAAAATGATATTTTAGTATATTTTAAAATGTGATTTGTTGTGACGAAACATAATATTCAAATATAAATTATCATAAAGTTATGCTGCTCAATGTTTTCAGACTCTTAAAAAAACTGAGTTATATTTCAACTCAAATTTGGTTAAATTATTTTAAATATCTTAAATAACGAACCCAACTGCTTGGTTAAAGGACGTGTTATACATTTAATTCATTCATTCATTTTCATTTCGGCTTAGTCCCTTTATTAATCTGGGGTCGCCACAGCGGAATGAACCGCCAACTTATCCAGCATATGTTTTACGCAGCGGATGCCCTTCCAGCTGCAACCCATCTCTAGGAAACATCCATACACGCCCTTTCACACTCATACACTACGGACAATTTAGCTTACCCAATTCACCTGTACCGCATGTCTTTGGACTTGTGGGGGAAACCGGAGCACCCGGAGGAAACCCACGCCAACACAGGGAGAACATGCAAACTCCACACAGAAACGCCAACTGTGGCGAGGCTCGAACCAGCGACCAGCGACCTTCTTGCTGTGAGGCGAACGTGCTACCCACTGCGCCACTGTGAGGCCCTATACATTTAATGTAAAAATTAATTGATTGGTTAATTGAATAATTTTTAATCAGTAATGAGAGATTTATATATATATTACACTTTTGTAAAAACAAATGAAATAATGTTTCGTCATCATTCAAAAATGGAAAAAAAGTAAATCCATATAAATTTAAATGTCAGAACTATAAGTATATATATATAATGAGTATGTTAAAATATTTTTTTATACATGCACTCAAAAAAATGCTGGGTTGTTGTAATCCAATGTTGGGTCAAACATGAACACCCCCAATGTTGAGTTAATGTTTCTCAGATACATTGAAATGACACTTTTTAATCCAACATTTGTGTTTGTCCATATTTTGACCCAACGTTGGATTACAACCACCTAGCCTTTTAGTGCGTAACATTACTCATTGTTATTATGCAAAAAATAACCTCCTAAACAATGTGTAAAAATGGGCCTCACGGTGGCACAGTGGGTAGCATGATCGCCTCACAGCAAAAAGTTTGCTGGTTCGAGCCTCGACTGGGTCAGTTGGCATTTCTGTGTGGAGTTTGCATGTTCTTCCAGTGTTGGCGTGGGTTTCCTCCGGGTGCTCCGGTTTCTCCCACAAATCCAAAGACATGCGGTACAGGTGAATTGGGTAAGCTAAATTGTCCGTAGTGTATGTGTGTGAATGAGTGTGTATGGATGTTTCCCAGTGATGCTGCGTAAAACATGCTGGATAAGTTGTCGGTTCATTCCGCTGTGGCGACCCCAGATTAATAAAGGGACTAAGCCGAAAATAAAATAAATGATAAATGAATGTGTGAAATCAAAATGATTAATTAGGTCATGGTTTAATGGAATTTATATAATAATTTATATAAAGTTTTTTTATCTTTTGATGTGTGAGTTTTAAAGATTTGTGTGTGAGCTCACAGTTTTTCCATAGGAAGATTAAGAAATCTGATTTATGTGTTTTAATGTGTGGCTGTGTGTATGCGTGTGGGCCGATGAAAGGCAGCTGGTGCAATAAGACACAAACCGGGTGTCTTTTATGTCTGCAGAGACCACAGAAGTGTCGAAGGTGCAGAGGCATAAAGAAACACTGAGTGGGAGAATGAAAGTGTGCGCAATCGATGCATTTCTTGTTCTTCTCGCTCATGCCAGTATACAGCAAATGAGCTAGTTAGAAACACATCCTCTCGTGTTTATGCTAAAAAGAGCATCTTTTGCATGATATATACATTTGAATACATTTATATATGTGACCCTGCACTACAAAACCATTCAAAAGTGGCATTTTTTTTAATGAGAGACATCACTTTCCCCATTGCTTTCCATTGATGTATACTTTGTTAGAATGGACAATATTTTGCCAAAATACAACTATTTGAAAATCTGGAGGGTTCAAAATAATAAAATAAAAAGGTAGAAAATCACCTTTAAAGTTCCAAACTAAGTTCTTAGCAATGCATATTACTAATCAATAGTTTTATTTATATTTACAGTAGGAAATTTACAAAATATCTTGATGGAACATGATCTTCATTCATTCATTCATTTTCATTTCGGCTTAGTCCCTTTATTAATCTGGGGTCGCCACAGCGGAATGAACCGGCAACTTATCCAGCATATGTTTCACGCAGCGGATGCCCTTCCAGCTGCAACCCATCTCTGGGAAACATCCATACACACTCATTCACACTCATACACTACGGACAATTTAGCTTACCCAATTCACCTATAGCGCATGTCTTTGGACTTGTGGGGGAAACCGGAGCACCCGGAGGAAACCCACGCCAACACAGGGAGAACATGCAAACTCCACACAGAAACGCCAACTGACGCAGCCGAGGCTCGAACCAGCGATCAGCGACCTTCTTGCTGTGAGGCGAACGTGCTACCCACTGCGCCACTGTGAGGCCCGGAACATGATCTTTTCTTAATATATTAATGATATCAAAACAAGAATTTTGACCCATACAATGTATTTTTATTTATGCCAAAAATATATTTGTGCAACATAAGGAGTCTGAATTGCATTCGGTTGTGCATAACTGGGGTTTTATGTGTTTTTATTGAGTGGACTGCTATCAATGGACACATCCATCAAGGTTACACCCCACCCCACCACCCCACACGCTCTTCAACTTTATCGTCACACACCAGCCCCCAGCTCTTTTGAACGAGATCACATTAATCCATATGAATTTGCTACAAAACTGTCAAAGCAGATTGAGACAGTGTTGAAATGTGGACAGAGATCAGCTTTAAATATGAAGAAAAACACCATTTTCTAATGTTTCTGGAATTAAACAAGCATATAGCCGGAATAAATTCATTTGTTTTCTGACTGTGCTGTGGTTATATATCATTCATTCATTCATTCATTTTCATTTCGGCTTAGTCCCTTTATTAATCTGGGGTCGCCACAGCAGAATGAACCGCCAACTTATCCAGCATATGTTTTACGCAGCGGATGCCCTTCCAGCTGCAACCCATCTCTGGGAAACATCCATACACACCCATTCACACTCATACACTACGGACAGTTTAGCTTACCCAATTCACCTATACCGCATGTGTTTGGACTTGTGGGGGGAAACCGGAGCACCCGGAGGAAACCCACGCCAACACGGGGAGAACATGCAAACTCCACACAGAAACGCCAACTGACCCAGCCGAGGCTCGAACCAGCGACCTTCTTGCTGTGAGGCGAACGTGCTATCCACTGCGCCACCGTGAGGCCCTGTGGTTATATAATGATCATTAATTTTTAGGAATATTAACCATGTTTTGGATGCGGAAAGAGGCATTTCTAGCAATCAAATCAGTGTTACTTCAACAGATAGAGGTTGAATAACTGTGTGTACAGACACTGAGCTTACTAAGACAGACGAACAGAAATGCTAATAAACTACACACAGACTTCTGTTGTTGCACTTGGAAGCCATATTGGATTTTAAAGTCAGGGTATTGCATTTTCTTTCGATCTTTTACTCAGGAATATGTACTTGTATTAGTTTATTATGTATTAGTACATATGAAGATATACTGTAGTGCACTAAAGTCAGTCCGTTTATGTAAATTGCTCAGGTCAAGAGTCACTGTATTTTAATGTCAGTGTTAAGACAGATTGCACTTTTTCTATGCTGCACTTAAAGATGAGGTTAGAAGTTTTTGTAATTTTTAACGTTAAAATATTTACAACATTAAAATTAATTATAGAAACTTAGTGCACCCAGTTGTTTGTATATGGCAACTGTTATGGAGTAATAAACAATGGAAACGAATACCTCTCTTTTCTTATTAATTAAAGTTATGGCAATGCTAACTAATTATTTCAGTTGGATTGAAGAAATAATTTGTCTAAATTAAGAGTAATAGAAAAAATGATTTAACTAAAATTAAAAAGTGAAATGTTTTGTTTTAAATGTTACTTATTTTAATTAAGTATTATTTGGTCAATATACTGATCTTTGTCACAATGGTTAAACTCAAATGTTTTGCTTTATATTGTAGACTCTACTTAATTTTTTAGCATACAGTAAAATAAATAATATTGATTTTTACCAAATCAAATAAACAAGAAGTTCACTAAACTTACTAAAAGTAGTTGGGAAATGTTGCCTCAATGTTTTTGAGTTGAATCTAAGTAACAGTTTTTACAGTGTGTTACCCTCGAATTTTCAACTTCAGTGTACAAATAGAACGCAACCCTTATTTTTTTTGTTGTTTCAAAGCAAATTTTGATAAATTATGGACTAATCTAAAGGGAAAGTTCACCCAAAAATGAACATTCTGTCATCATTTACTAATATTACCAAATTCAGGCATTCTTCAGACATACTGAAGAACAATGGGAAAAGAACAGCCACTGCCTTCCATAGCATTTTTTTGTTTCTATTGACTATTGATGTCAATGGCTATTTTCTTCAACATTTTTCAGAATATCTCCTTTTGTGTTTAACAGAAGAAAGACATTTTTTTTTAAAGTTTTAAACCTGAGTGAGAGTAAATAATGAGACAATTTTCATTTTTGTGTGAACGGTCCTTTTAAGAATTAATCCCAGCGGTTGTGTTTGTATATTTTTGTCAAATTAACATTAAAAAACAACTCTGCATTTTAAAGAGTGCACTGATATGCACTAAAATGCTTTACATTTTCTCACGAGATCAGTTTGAGCATCTTCAAGTGTTTAGTCTTGTCGTTTAGTCTGAAAATGCTAACATGATTTTACTGCATGTGTGGTAAACACAATAAAAATGTATTAGAAAGTTAATAACAAAGTTCTTGTGCTATATACTTCCAACATCATTTTAATAGCAATATATCCCACCACTCACTGCTGGTTGCAGTCAGTCGATATTCTATATGGCCAAAACCCAAATAAAATTCAATAAGGACAGCAATTGCGAGTCATTTTCACAGGAATGTAATCTGAAAATTGCACATAGTGACAGTTATTTTTAGCATTACTGTAAAAGTGATTAGCACATAGCAGGCACATACAGGAAAAAACAAAGATATCAATCTATATACTTTCACAGTCTACACTAGATTGTAAAATAATTTCAAAGCAACATTGGGGAATTAGTTTTGTAGTCTCAATGTTGATGGAAAGCCAAAAGATTGAGGAGAAAGTAGTATTTTTAACTGTGTCTGGATTCTAGATGTAGCCTCAGCGTGCATAGAAGTGAACAGAATGAGTTTCATCAAATGTGCAAGTTCACATAAAAAAAAGACAGACATACAAAATGTTGCTAGTAAGTACACTTGGTTTCCTCCCTTCTCCATAGGGCATGACAATAGCCCTCGGGACAGGGCAGAGAGACTCTGGTAAGAATACAATAGGTCTGATGATTCCAGATAAGCATTTGTGGCCTTTTCTGAGAGTCAATAGACCATCTGTATGTGTTTACGTGTGTATCTTACTACCCAAAGATTTAAACAGAGACAAACATAGAGTTAAAAAAAAAATCTGATCATGCATAGCTGCATCTATGTTCGTTTCATTATGAAATAGAGAAAAGAAACTGAAAAGCAACCCGAGGTCTATTTGCAGATCCACCAGGCAGTGGGATGGTGCCTTGAAGTCTACACGTGGACCACTAAAGTTCCAGCCTCAAGGCGACAGAAAACAAATCACTGCTCAACCAAGCCATTCACAGAGGTGAGCAGAGACAGGGGGAATGAAAGAGAGGTGGTATTAGGGAAAGAGGAGACACCTGTTTGAATAGCTTGCCGCTCATGCACTTTTTTTCTCTTTCTTTCATCCCAGCTTGTTTGGTCATGGAGACAGCTGAAAAGACTATTATGGGGGAATTGAGTCGGTGATAGAGCCTTATTAATTAAAAGCCATTGGAGACAAAGAAAATAGCTAATTTACTTCTGAATTAACCAGGTGAGAAGAAGTGCAAACATGGCATAAACACTGCAGTCAGTGGCGGACTAAGTGACTTGTTTGTGTGTATAAGCTGAATTAATGTTTGATGCTCTAATTACACTCAAAAAAGAAAATGCCAGATTCACTTAACACAAACTTGGGTCATAATGATAATAATATGGACAAATAATGTTGGGTTAATTTTTTTAAATTAAATTTAAATGACACTTTTAACCCAATTATATATATAATGACCCAGAATTGTTTTAGATTGAAACTCCAGTATTTTTATTTATAACTAACAGTGCTGGGGGTAACGCATTACAAGTAACTCGAGTTACATAATAATATTATTTTTCTAAGTAACAAGTAAATTAATGCATTACTTAAAAATATAAGTAATAATATTTGAGTTAGTTTTTAAAAAATGCAATGCGAGTAACTTTTTAGTTGAATTAATTACCTTCTAAGAAGAAGAAATAAACCCTGCAAGTTCTGAAAGAGATCAAGCCTCAGCAATGGTAAGGAAAAGCAACACAAAAGTAACGTAACACATTGGTTACCATAAAAAGTAACTAAGTAATGCAACTAGTTACTTTTTGGGGGAGTAACTCAATACTGTAATGCATTACTTTCAAAAGTAACTTCCCAACACTACTAACTAACTAACTAACTAACTAACGAATTAAGTTGCTAAGTGACTAAATCTCGACATCTGCAATTATACAAGATTATATAACAAAAAAAAAACACTCTACACATTGGAAAACCTAACTATTTAGCATTTTAGCAGACTGATTTCTTATTTGTAGTGTGTGTGTGTGTGTGTGTGTGTG
>CAIGQW010055671.1:6331935-6346195 GCA_903798125.1 Danio choprae | reverse complement strand
ATTATTATTATTATTATTATTATTATTATTATTATTATTATTATTATTCATTCATTTTCATTTCGGCTTAGTCCCTTTATTAATCTTGGGTTCGCCACAGCGGAATGAACCGCCAACTTATCCAGCATATGTTTTACGCAGAGGATGCCCTTCCAGCTGCAACCCATCACTGGGAAACATCCATACACTCATTCACACACATACACTACGGACAATTTAGCTTACACAATTCACCTATACCGCATGTCTTTGGACTTGTGGGGGAAACCGGAGCACCCGGAGGAAACCCACGCCAACACGGGGAGAACATGCAAGCTCCACACAGAAATGTCAACTGACCCAGCCGGGGCTCGAACCAGCAACCTTCTTGCTGTGAGGCGATTGTGCTACCCACTGCGCCACCGTGCTGCCATTATTATTATTATTATTGTTATTATTATTATTATTATTATTATTATTATTAATAATAATAATAATAATAATATTATTATTATCTTGTTGTAGAATACATTGTTGTATGTAGAGGGCATTGTATTTAATTTTTAACTTTTATATTATGTCAAAACTTTATTCTCTTTTTATTAAAGATTTAAATAAAGCCCACTAGTTAGTGCTCACTGTCTTCTGCCTACAATGTTTTCTCTGTATCAACGGCGCCATCATCTGGTCATAAATGGCAACTACTCAATATTAAAAAAAACAAAAACAAAATTAAGACTATAAATATAATACAATAAAGAGATACTCAAAGATAAGATAATTATCTTCCTTAATTCTACAAAATGTAAAATAAAATTATTGGAAAGCAATAATAAAATACATGATACAGAATAAAATAAATAAATAAATAAAACCTTAAATCTGTTGCTTACACGTTTTAAAATAAAATAATAATACAATTTAAACTAAACTAAATTAAATAAGTACATTAAAAATAAAATAAAATTCAATTAAAACAAAAATAGCATGTCTAAATCTAGCAAATAATGTTCCTCAGCTCTGACTCTGAAGTAGAATTTTTTTTCATAAAACAATAATAATAAAAACATTTAATTAGGTAACATAAAAAAAACAATACATTATTCTGAATGTTTTAAATTTAGAGCAAAAATGGCCATTAAAATAAAGAAAGTAAAATAAAATAAGAAATAAAATAGGCTATAATAAAACTAAATAATTGAAATTAAATAAAATAACTAAGCTAATATATATCAATTTCAGCAGGGGCAGACTTAACCAATAAGCAAGGTAAGCAGCTGCTTAGGGCCCTGGGGAATTAGGGGGCCCCGAACAATGACAAGAAGCCTATATTAATCATATAGCTCTTTTGTAAATTTTCTATCATATGTTGTAAAATCTGTCTATATCCGTTGAGATTTTAACATCAATCATTTTCAAAACCATCAATACTTTTCAAAACCATTCCTTCCGTACTGCACATGCAAATATTAAAATCTAATCTCAAATATGGCTGATTAACTGTACATAGTTTGTGAATTTCTTTTTATTTATGAATTTATAGTATTTAATTTTACATTAAGAAGATAAAGATTCCACTTAAAATATTTTGTAACATGCAGTTTATTTACAAAAAAATAAAGAATCTACAGAGAAAAAAAAATATCTATAGAGAAAGAGAATGTTTTGAGTTTCAATGCTAGGGCCCCATACCTGCAATTGCTTAGGGCCCCCAAATCACTAAGTCCGCCCCTGACTTTTAGTAATGTTGGACATTTTAAAATGCATGCACTTTGCTTCATCTGCTGAAAAAGAAACTTTAAAGATGAACAGACCAGTCTAACCTCAATTCCAGTAAAGTACTTTCCTCAATCATCAGAATCAGAAAGGGCTTTATTGCCAGGTATGTTCACACATACGAGGAATTTGCTTTCGTGACAGAAGCTTCTACAGTGCAAAAGAATTACAGAGACAGGACAAAAACTGATAATATATTTTAAAAATAGAAGTAAGATCATATAGGCTAACACCTGACAAATTTAAACAACAACAAACCATAAAACTACTTGTAAAACCAGCAAACATACCAGTCTGAGCTTCATAGAGCTCAATAACTCCCATAAAGATTCCTTCATAAAGAACATTTTCATTAAACCATTGAGAATTATCAGCTTGTGTTGGGCTGTTTCTGCGCATGCGCTCTCGCTGTCTCTCAGCTCACGGGAATGACGTGCGCCAACGTTCCCATCGCTGCTCACGGCAACGTCAGCGGGTAAGGAAATGCGATGTCCTGATAATAATTGCTTAAAATGTATACACTCATATCTGATGACTGCGAACTATAAAATATCGGGACTCCAGCAGTATCGGACTGAACTGCCGACCGAAGTCGCCATGTCACGTTCGCGTTTTAAGTTAGCAGGGTTATTATTATAGGGAAACGCAGCGCGAGCTCGATGACTCCTGCTTATCTTGTTTGGGATCCGGTAACTGTCTTTTTTTACAACATTTATTTGTCTGACCTTGCAAAGAGACCTTCACACGCCGTGAATAAGTGGCTCAGCCTGTTAACTTGAAACAAAGTAGCAGTTTAAAAGCAAAACGCGCGGAAAAAAACAAGCAAATGTGATGTATTGTAACCAGAGCCGTGATGAGTTGGATGAAGAGGAGGAAGGTGCGACCAGAACCGCGTCAGCTCCTAAAATACTCAATTTCACTTAAATACGTATTGTTTTGTGTGGAAAACAAATATTTGGTGATTTAGTTGTGTAAACAGACACTGAAATTGTTCAAAACTGTATTCGTGTTTTAATTAAATACCAGAACAGGTGTTTGTTTTTAGTGTTTCTTACTCGAATTAAACGTCAAATTGTCTTGTTTTGTAGTTGGATGAGATATGGGTTGTTGAATTTGGGAAATTATGACCGCGAGAGTAATGGCAGTCAGTGTGAGAGCTAACAGCTGTTACCGCGAAGGAACAAAAAGACAACAGTCTGCAAAGGGCAGAGTAGTAATCCATTTACTACTCTGTTCACCCATTCATTTCGCTAAATTAAATATTCGATTTGTAAACACTGGAAATTCCTCAAAGCTAACGTTTATGAATTATTCATTTCAACTGTCCAATGACTTTTAACTTGTAATATGTTTGTTTGTATGTTGATGGTTTTATGTCTGTGTATTTCAGTGTCTACTGAATGCCACCGCTGGTTTTGTAAAGTAAGTAATCTACTTTTAATATGTTTTTCATAAAATAAGCTTTAAGAAAACGACCCTTAATTCTCTAAAGATTGATTATTTTGTCAGAATACAGTAACATAATAATAATATTATTGCACTTTATTTATATAAAATTATTCTGTATTTTAATATATAGCAAAGGAATATTTTTAGCAGTCATTTCTCGTGTTTACTGGCACATAATCTTTGTGAAAACTGGGATTAGCGAATTTTTTTTTCTGTTTTTTGTTGTAAAATTGTATATGTGATGAATGAAAAAAATTATCACATTTATTTGAGCTTTTGTAACATTATAAGTAGTCTTATGCTGATATTAAATAATTCAATATATTGTGATAATTAACGTGCAATATTGATATTGTGGGCACAGCAATTTTCTTTATTTATTTAAACTTTTAAGGTGTTTTAAAAAGAATTTTTAAACACATTGTGTTTGCAGTGGTGTTCACGACAGCACCAAATGCTTGGAGGCTATATTAGTTAGTTTAATAGTTCTAACATGAACATTTTCACATGTTAAACCTATCCACTATACTGATATATTGATTGATAATTCTCTGACTGTTTAGGGCTATTGTACATTAACACTGTGCAATAAGATCCCAATAGTTAACATTAGTTAATTTAACTAAACTCATGATGAAAACTACCTAATAATTACCTAAACGCCTAATAACATGTTAAATTTTGTAGTCGTTGTTTGATTACAAGTCATAATCTATTTATTATTTGTAGTTAATAAATAGAGTTGTATTTTTAAACTACTATAAATATAGTAACTGTAATAAATCTGGCTTTTTCCTCCCTGTTGCTTTTAATCCATTAAATAACATTTACTAATGATTGTAAATTGTTACCCGTTGTATCCTTTTGCTATTTAATTTGGTTGAAACACTTGTTTACTTTGAACATGTATTTATTCATTCATTCATTTTCATTTCGGCTTAGTCCCTTTAATAATCTGGGGTCGCCACAGCGGAATGAACCGCCAACTTATCCAGCATATGTTTTACGCAGCGGATGCCCTTCCAGCTGCAACCCATCTCTGGGAAACATCCATACACACCCATTCACACTCATGCACTACGGACAATTTAGCTTACCCAATTCACCTATACCGCATGTCTTTGGACTTGTGGGGGAAACCGGAGCACCCGGAGGAAACCCACGCCAACACAGGGAGAACATGCAAACTCCACACAGAAACGCCAACTGACCCAGCCGAGGCTCGAACCAGCGATCAGCGACCTTCTTGCTGTGAGGCGAACGTGCTACCCACTGCGCCACTGTGAGGCCAACATGTATTTACAAAAAAGCAATGCATAGTATTTCTTTAATACTATGTCTGTTAAAGTAACTTTTTACTTGCAACTTAGGTCAATATCATTAAATTTTGATTAAAGCTCAAGCTAATAATCGCAACAACGAAATCTGATACCACTATAAGCCTAATTATAGGTGTTAATGTGCTTTCTTCCTCAATAAAAATAGTAATTTGTTTGTAAAATATATTACTCACCCGACGCCAGACTGTGAAACATTTGTGCTGTTATTATGACTCAAAGCAGGAGTATTCAATAACATGTATCCTATTTGCAGATCTAAGCCTTGCTCATCAGAAAGATGGACAGCTATGGGTTTGTATCTTAAATTTGTCCCACAAATGGTACAACTTTTCTTATTTTTTAAGCATAGATTTATCTGATGAGCACTGGATATGCTTTTAGGTTCTCCAGCGATATGTTCAGCGGCAGAGCGGTTTTGGGTGAGGACAGTTCAGTCATAGCCCGAATGCAGAAGAAGTTCTGGAAGACCAAGCAGGTTTTGATCAAGGCCACCGGGAAGAAGGAAGATGAGCATGTGGTGGCATCTGATGCAGACCTTGATGCCAAATTAGAGGTATGAGTTCTTTTTTTTTTTTTTTATGATGGTGTGACTCATGCTGTATTTTTACTTTTTTTTTTTGTTTCATTTTTTTTTTTTTTTTAAATCAGTTGATGTGTGTGAGTCTGGCAAAAAGGGAGGTTAATGGAGGACAGTTACATTATGACAGGGAAGAGAGGAGATGAATTGAGCTGTAGATGATGCTGTACTTTGATCAACTCTGCTTGATGTTTCCACTGTGTACAGATATCTGTCCAAATGACCCACTCTTTCTCTTATGCCCTGTCTCTATCTTTTAGTTCTCTGTTTTTCTGTATGTCTGTATCACAACAGTCTGAAGTAGAGGAGTCTAAGGCAGATGTAGGTATGATCATGATATCAAAAATAATCATGCAGCCTAGTATTGTCAGTTCTTTTATTAAACAATTATATATATATATATATATATATAAGTAAGCAAACAAAGAAATACAGTTTTGTACCTTTTGGAAACAATTTTTCCAAGGTATATTATCATTTAAAGGTTTGGGGTCAGTACATCCATCCATCCATTCATTTCAGTTTGGGGTCAGTTCATTCATTCATTTCTCCATTCTTTTACCTATTCATTAATTAATTTATTGATTCATTTATTCATTTATTAAAAAAAGATTCAAAAGATTTCTATCCAGTTCATCAAAGTATCCTGAAAAAAAATTCTACAAAATAGTAATTAGCAACCGTTTTCAATATTGATGACAGTAAGAAAGAAGGACATTAAAATGGTTTCTGAAGGATCATGTGAGTTTTAGGAGTTGAGTAAGGGTCTCCTATGAATTGAAAATTGACATCCACTAATAATATCCGAGATATATGAGTTCTAGATCCTGGTGCCCATTGTTTTTTGTGTTGTTTTTTTATATGAATAACTACAACACATTATATCAAATGCATCATGTCAAAATTGAGCTTATAATATAAGGTCTGAATCTGATTCTCAAATCTCTGGATTACTGAGTAATTTGTAGGAGAAAATATATTTACATCTATCTAATACCAAAAGTGAAATCCATTTTTTTTACCTAAACTGTATCAATAAACATGATTACTATTGGTATTTTTTAAAACGTGTGTAAAAGTAAATCCCTGTAAAAGGGTAGCAAAGGTTGTAAAGCAGCTTTAATTGAAGTGCTCATTATGGTACTTTAATGTTTTTTAAAAAAGGGGTTCACCCAATAAAATGTATCCTTTGCAGGGAGTTTGACTGACAGGCGATCCGACCAATTATAGCACCAATATTACATTATGTGCCATTTTGTTTGACAGCCAAACCATAAATTACAGTTAGTAGATTAACATCAGTTGACTTTAACTTAAAAATTTGTGAAAAGGTTCTCATATGGGATTTGAAACGCAGACTGTAGATACCCTACTCTTTTCATCATTTATTCTTATTTTTAAAATCATTTTTCTCTTATCATTTATTCGTTCTTAAAGAGATAGTTCACCCAAAAATGCAAACTGGTGTCTTTTATTACTCACCCTTTACTTGTTTCAAATCTTTATGGGTTTCTTTCATCTGTTTTCATCTGGTTTCTTTCATTCAAGATTTTTTTGAAAAATGTTGGAAACCTGTAACCATTGACTTCCATGGTATTTATTTTTCCTGCAATGGAAGTCAATGGTTACAGGTTTTCAGCTTTCTTCTAAATATCATCTTTTGTACTCATCAGCAGAAAGAAACTCATAAAGGTTTGAATAAATAAGTACTATTTATTTATTTATTTATTTATTTTTTACATGATACACAGCTTAAAATACACTGATGCAATTAAAACTCAACGTAGAGGTGTTTTATTTGTGAGTGACTCTGCATTAGCAGACATTGATTAGTAATTAGCTTTTATAAAAAACAAATTGCTCACTTATACTTCTTGATACTTCAAATCAAGACCTAATAAAAACCGTAAACCACATTTCAAGGAAGTGTGTTTGTTTGTGTGCTAGTCTAATCTTGCCCCGCCTCAGGCTGTTACGCTTAAGCATATCCTGGTTAACTGGTCATTAGATGATTTTTTTTACTGGTGGCAGTGTTAGAGAGAGCAGCCAGAGAAGCCCCCCGGCTGCTTGCTTAATGAACAGGTGGATCTGTGTTGTTTCTTCTTTGAGCCACATATAAATTGACTTTTAGCCTTTTCACGCTCAAAAGCTTCTCATAGTGCAGACAGTCAGGATTTTGGTAATTTAGTAACAGTGTTTCTTTATAAAAAAGCCCTTTGTACAAACCTGATTTTTGAAGTGGTTCTTTCTGCGTGTTTGTCAGATGTGTGTTCAGAGTTAAAGAGTAACCCAAACACAGACCTCACCTGCAGAGGTCACGCCTTCTTCTGCACACGTTGACCTTAGGCTGAGTAGATAGCAAATTTAATTTGATCCAAAAAAATGACTGTGCTGATGAATACAATTACCTTACTAATAGACATTCGTTTCTGAGGATTAAGATATGACTTTATTTACAGACTATTGTATATACAGTACAGTAGGTACAATAATCAAATCATAGCTAGTTGTGTATAACTGTACAAATATTATTGTCTACTCAAGGTGTGTAGTTGAAGACTGTAAAGTTCTACTGTTGTGCCATGTAAATTTAATGTAATATTTGCATAAAAGCATTTACTAAATGAACACTTGTGCATTCATTCATTTATTCATTCATTTTCCTTTGGCTTAGTCCCTTTATTTATCAGGGGTCGCCACAGCGGAATGAACCGCCAACTTATTCAGCATATGTTTTACACAGTGGATGCCCTTCCAGCTTCAACCCAGTACTGGGAAACATCCATTCACACTCATTCACACGCATACACTACAGCCAATTTAGTTTATTCAATTCACCTATAGTGCATGTCTTTGGATTGATTGCGGGTGAAACCAGAGCATTCGGAGGAAACCCACGCAAACACGGGAAGAACATGCAAACTCCACACAGAAATGCCAACTGACCCAGCCGGGACTCGAACCAGAAACGTTCTTGCTGTAAGGCAACAGTGCTAACCACTGAGCCACCGTGTCGCCTCAACCACTTGTACACTAACATTTAAAAGTTTGGGGTTGGTAAGATTTTTCAAATGCTTTTTTAAATTACGACCATTTGAAAATACTACTAATATACTATTTGTCTCAATTTACTGTATTTAATATGTACAGGTGTGTGTAAAATATTTTGGTCCAAATCGTAACTAAAAATGTAGTTTACAGCATTTTGTTTTTCCAAAAATTGACAATATCAAATGTTTTCATTTGCTGTGATTGAAAATTAAATTAAATTAAATTTCAAGTTAAATCATTGGTATTGTGTGTGTGAAACATTTCTGAAAACATAAACATAATTATTTGTGCAAAATGCTCTAAATGACAACACTTTTGTTTGTAAGAAATTTAATTCGTAATTTAGAGAATAAGACAAAGATTGGTTAATTTCAGTGCATAACTATAAATTCTTTCTCTTAACTTATTTTCAATGTTGTGTATATAGAATATATTTTACGAGTCTATATACACACACACACACACACACACACACACACACACACACACACACACACACACACACACACACACACACACACACACACTTGTATATGTGGATTACGAGGACTCTTTATAGGCATAATGTAGTTTATTCTGTAAAAACTGCTTATTAAATTATTTATCCTTATCCTGCCCCATCAAATATGATTAAAAAAAACAAAACCCATTTTGAATCACAAAGACACAAGGCATGTCCTCATAAACCACCTCAACATTGTTATTGTGACCTTGTAAACCATGTAAACAAGTACACATAACCCCACACATATATCTGCTACTATTCTTAAAAGGACAGTTCACCCTAAAATGAAAATGTACTCACTATTTACTCGCCCTCAAGTGGTTCCATACTAACACTAAAGAAGATATTTCGAAGAAAGCTGAAAACTTGCAACCATTGACATCTATAGTAGAAAAAAGCAAATACTATGGACGTCAATGGTTACAGGTTGTTAGCTGTCTTCAAAATATCTATTTTTGTGTGTTTAACAGAATAAAAAAACTCAAAGAGGTTTGGAACAAGTTAAAGTGAGTAAATGATGAAGATGATGAACTATGCTTTTAAGTTTTAGAACAGGAGTTCAGGTTTCAGCTAATATAATGTTCCTATATTTGGCCCCTCGAAAGTTCTTGAAACTCCCTCCAGAACACCGAAAGCTCCAGCAGAATGAGTCATTTGTATAATTTTTTGTAATTTTAGAGCACAAGCGCACATGTTCTCCTGCTCTCTCAGTCTGTCAGGAACTTAACATCCTTTGTTGCCATGAGAGCGAGACCAGAATAGCTTTTTTCTTTTGTATTTTAATGTGTTGTCTGGTTATTTTGGAGTGTGGGTGACCACATATTCTGTATGAGTACAATTCACAATGCTGAATAGAATGAAAGGAATGAGATTTTATATTGTGTTGCAACTTAGAACTTCTATTATATTTAACATTTGCAAATGAATAATGATAATGTGTGTTCTGTTTTTCTCTAGTTTTTCCGTTCCGTCCAGAGCACTTGCACAGAACTCCTGAAAGTGATCGAGAAATACCAGCAAAGAATCACACGTAAGAAACATGATCTTCCAGCCTCTTTGTCTGCACAAACACAAAGAGTCTCGTTCAGCTCGTTTTGAAAGCCACTGCGTACAGTTTTCATGAATACCGCTACTGTTAGGAGAGTCTGAGATCAGTTTTAAGCACAACTTTATGAATGTGTTTTTGTGGCTTTCTTTGTCGATAAGATTCAAGGCATCTAATGAAGGACTGTTTGTAATGCTGTATGTTATTGGTGTGTTAATAATCGCGGTGACCTTCTTTCTTCAGATCTCTCTCAGGAGGAGAACGAGCTCGGGCTTTTCCTGCGCTTCCAGGCAGAGCATGATAAAACAAAAGCAGGCAGTATGATGGACGCAACAAGTAAAGCTCTCTGCTGCTCTGCCAAACAAAGGCAAGCTCTCACACACAAATATGAAGAAGTTAGGGTTGAAAATCGATGCTTGTGATTCAATTTGGTTGTTATTATTTGCAAATGTTAGGATTAGGATATGGGTCAAGATGTTTGGCTAATCAACTAGTAATCAACTAACAGATATTTAGTTTGTTCAGGTGAAGAGAATGTTTCATATTAGACAGTCAATCAAGCTACAGACCTTAATGGTTTTGAGAATAGAAAGCAGATAACTCAAACTAATGCATGATATTGGAAAAATGCTGACATTGCAGTGTTTTATTTTTCTGTTATTCTTCTTTTTTTTGGTTTTACTTGATGAATGAATAGCTTTCTTTGGAAGAATTCATATTTTATGATTGATCAGGATTGTATTGTAGAGTGCATCCACATAAAAAAAATTAATCACAAGCATGGATAAATACAGTAGAGCAAAGATATAATTTAAACAAACCCTGTTTTCTGGGAATCTAACAGTATTTAGATACACACGTTGAATCATCAAATTTAAAAACACTTTATAGCCTTCATTGTATATATATAAGCAAAATTGTTGGTACCTTTCCACAGCATAAAGGTGCAGTATGTAACTTTGACCTAGTGGTTGAACTTGGTATTACACACCTGGTTCAAAACATAAGCAAGTGCAGGTTGCCAGATTGACAACATCAACAGAAGCGTGCCTGACTATTGAGCCTAAAGGCTGATTTGAGTCGTGTTCTTGTCCTAACTAACACCTGAAATCTATATTTTAGAAACGGCTTCTATTTCTTGCAGCTGAACAACAGCATAAACTGACAATGTTTACCTCAGGTACACCTCATGTGCTTTATTTAATGTTAAATGCTAACAATGTGAGTTTGAATGCCATTTTGCATGGCATTTATTGCCATACTACTGAAAGCGGCTGCATATAGTTCACCTCAGATCTTGAAAATAAAATAAACCATTTGAAATTAAACTTTAGAACTGTGACTCAAAACCAACACAAATCAGTGATTCAGCATGTATATTATATGATGTTAAAGAGGTTTAATATGTATTAATTAGATTATAAACCTTTCCATTTCATTGGAATGCAGTAAGTGCACTACTACGTGCTTCTGATTGGCTGTATTTAAATTTCTGTCATGTTGTGTCTGATGCAAACAGCCAAATTGCTTATCAATGCAAATCTCGTCACGTAGCGTGTTGTAGGGACACAGGGTTACAGTGTAACCTGCTCACCTAATGTTTACGTTTGTATTATTTATATCATTTACCAATTAACCACCTTTTGAGGAACTCTGAAGCTGTCTCATTTCGGAGTCTGCTACTGTCCACCAGATGTCGCATTTCGGTCACGGACACATACTTTGAGAGCCTTCATGACTGAATGAATCAAATACGCTGTTTTCCATCAAGGCAACCTGGGGTCCTGAAATATAATCGACTAAACTGGCAGTGGGCAGGTTAAAAGAACCAAAACAAAGACAGCCGCTCTGGCACGTAACTTACATTTTCAAAGCAGAATATCTGACTTTAACATTGTTTTTCGGATAAACAAGAAGGTTTACTTAGCATGCTTCTTAAATATATGCAAACATATTATGGTATTTTTATGCTTTAGAAGAGTCAAAAACTTACATACAGCACCTTTAAAACTGAAAAATCAATGATTAATAAAAATAGCTGAAAATAAACTAATGAAAATAAGATATTTCATTCGAAATGTGGTTCAACAAAAACATCAAAATAGGCAAACTAATGAAACTGGCCTGGACAAAATTGAAGGGTACCAACAATTTTGTCCTCATTTGTACATGAATATAATAATAAAGCTTAAATTTCCAAACATAATTTCTTGTGCCTAAATGTTTTAAACTGGATTGAACACAGGCACAGGTTTTTTCAAACCTTTGGTACCTTATATACTTTAAAAAAAATTTAATGGCTCCACAAATCATCATGTCTTGACATAGCAGACCCTGTGATGGTACTATTGAAGATGCACACATTGGGGTGTTGATGCTAAAATGAGATCTTGTTTCATCACAAATGCCAATAGATAATGATAATAATAAATTAGCTATATAGAATTCTTTTAATTAAATTGGTCCAATCTTGTTGAGTATTTGAAGTGTTAGAAAGTATTCAAACTGCTGAATTGTTTTGTTACAGTCGCCAAAAATCTATTATTTGCACCACCTTTTTAAACATTAGTAACAATAACACATGTTTATTTAAGCACCAAATCAGCATTTTGGAGTTCTGAATGATCGTGTCCTTGACAAAAAAAAAATTCTATCATTTTTATTTATTTATTTTTGTTCCCAAATGTAAATGTTTGCTTTCTTTTCGCTTTTAAAATGTTTTCTATTTTAATTCTAATTAATTATTCAGTTATTGGCAGTCTTAAAACAAATCTTTTTCTGAGTAATTGTACAAACTGTTGAAACAATTTTTGAAACCCAGTCTTGGTTCCCTCGCTCAACAATCAGTCTGCAAAAACATATTAATCTAATGTGAACAATTTCTCTGTTGTCTTTTTACCGCTCAGGTTGGCTTTATGTCCTCCCCTTCATCGACTGGAACAGGAAGTGGAGACATTTCGGAGAAGAGCCATTGCTGACAGCCTCCTCACAGTGAGCAGGATGGAGAAAGCCCGGACAGAGTACCGCGGAGCACTGCTCTGGATGAAGGACGCCTCGCAGGAGCTGGACCCAGATACTTACAAACAACTGGAGAAATTTCGCATGGTGAGATCATGCAAAATGAGAAACGGTTTGACTTGCATCAACATATGCGAAAGTGTTCTGCCATCTGTGTGTTTGGGAACAGGTTCAGGCTCAAGTAAGAGAAACAAAAGTGCGCTTCGATAAGCTGAAGAATGATGTTTGTCAGAAAGTGGACATGCTGGGGGCCAGTCGCTGCAACATGCTTTCACATTCCTTATGCACTTACCAGGTAATGCCTATTTCCCTCCACCTGAAATGGCTTGGCTTTTACTATAGTTTTCATTTTGTATTGTTGCTGTTGTGTAGACAACGCTCCTTCAGTACTGGGAGAAGACTGCACATGTGATGTCTGGCATCCATGAGGCCTTCAAAGGATATGTACCCTACCAGTTCACTACCCTCAAAGTGAGTGTTAGTATATAAGCCAAAATTATTCGCCCTCCTGTGAATTTTTTTTTTCTTTTTCAAATATTTCCCAAATTATGTTTAGGAAGGAATTTTTTAAAAAGTATTTCCAATAATATTTTTTATAAGTCTTATTTGTTTTATTTTGGCTAGAATAAAAGCAGTTTTTAATTTTTTAAAAACCATTTTAAGGTTAATATTATTAGCCATCTTAAGCAATATTTTTTTAATTCAAGTTATACAATGACTTTCAATCTAATTAAGACTTTAAATTGCACTTTAAGCTGAATATTAGTATCTTGAAAAATATCTAGCAAAATATTATGTACTGTCATCATGGCAAAGATAAAAGAAATCAATTATTTAGGAATAAGTTATTAAAACTAGTATGTTTAGAAAGTTGTTGAAAAAAAAATCTTCTCTCCATTACACAAAAACTGGGGATAAAATATAGAGGGGGCTAAAAATTCAGGAGGGCAAATAATTCTGACTTCAACTGTAAATGTCAGCCAATAAACTGCTGTGATGTGATCTGAACCCTCGTTCAACTATATGGCAGGAACTGAGAGACCCGCTGGACCAGATTGAATCCACACAGCCAGAAAAGGACAAGAAGGAAAAGAAGGCTCATCTAGACAAGTAAGAACTCCGTTAGACATGGAAATGGTTCCACCATTTGTGGGCCATGAATTAGCCATTCTTTACATGTTTTTCGTGTTCACTATACATCACATGTTCACGTGCACTATTGTTCTAACTGCAGTTTTTGATAGAAGTGTCTTCTGGTCACAAAGGCTTCATTGATTTGATCAAAAAAATGCAATAAAAACAGTACTATTTTGATATTTTTTTGAAGTTTTTAAAATCACTATTTTCTATGTGAATGTAATTTAATAGTAAACTTATCCCTGTGATTTAAGCTGAATTTTCAGCATCATTACACCAGTTGTCAATATCACGTCATCCTTCAGAAATCATTGTTTGATTTGATTTTCAGAAAACTATTATTATTATTATTATTATTATTATTATTATTATTATTATTATTA
>CAIGQW010055671.1:6304116-6331535 GCA_903798125.1 Danio choprae | reverse complement strand
TATATATATATATATATATATATATATATATATCTCTCTATATATATGTATATTTATATATATATATATATATACACCTAATTAGCAGTCTCAGATTTTTCCTTATTATTTCTGTTTCATTAACATCTTTTCCACCCTGAATGCATCCTACTTGCCTGTCATTGCCAGATCTTTCATTTTCCCTCTTTCCTCATTGTTTGCAAACCACAGATCAACTCTCTTCAGCCGAGAAGCCTCTTTGAAGGCTCTGGTAACTGATCTGTGAGTGGAGCATTGTAATTCTGTTAGAAAGTTTTGCTGAACAGGAAACACCACTTAAAGTTCCACTGTCATTTCCTGCTTTGGCATGTTTTGAAATGCTTATTTCTTGTCCCATTTGATTTGTGTTAGAAATGCTGTAGTATGATAGCGTAGACCGGCATATGCATCCTAGAAATATTGCTCTGACTCAATTTGCCAATCTAGAAACAAATGAAGGTGTTTTGTAATAGAAATTTGATACTGCGCGTGTCATAGTAATGTGAATCATCTCTTCCCATCAATTTATTCATGCATGAGTGTGTCTATTAGTGTAATTTGGTGTTTGTATGTTTTTATTTCAGTCTAGTTTCTCTTGAGGATGAACAGCTGGGTGAATCATCTGATACCGGTACGCTCAGCTTTTAAAGCTCATTTTTGGAATGAAACACTCAGTCTCAAGGGGTCTCATATTTTAGATGCTCTTGTTTTTGTTTCTTTCAGTTTCTACACTTGCAGTAGATGGACAGAGTAGAGGATCTGACAGCTCTTTGTGTGCCAGTTTGGATTCTGGTAAGTGGTGTGTGTGTGTGTGTGTATATGTGTTTGCATACTCGGCCTTGCACGACATCTTATTCTTTCTAGTTGAATAGTCATCCTGGGGTCTCATTTATAAAACGTTTGCGTAGAAACCTTACTAAAAATGAATGTATGGCACAATAAATGTAATTTATTTATTAATGATTTTGGCTCATGTCATGATTAAAAATGGTTCAATTAAGTCAAAGTTTAAGTTAAATCAAAGTCCCAATAAGTCAAGTCACCTGATTTTATTTCCCGAACTGTTTACATTCTCTTATGACACAAAAACAGAAATCTGAAATCAGATGATGCACAACAAGTTAAATACACTCAAAAATGACTTGTACTTGCTTGTACTAATTAAGTACATAATTAAAATGAGCTGAGATTTTTGGGAGGAACAACTTAAATTTAAGTGGATTGAACATGAAACAATTGTGACATTAAGTTAATCAATTTATGTTAGGCTAACATGAATAAATTGTGTGGAACCCTGCATTTCTTTTTATAGTGTGGTATATCTAATCGGTGCAACTCCTAGAAATAAATCTGGTGCAACTCCTAGTGCGATTTATTTCTCTTTTATTTTTAATATGCCTGCTTGTATTTCTCATGTTCACCTCCACCCAGCGTTGAATGAACAGTTAGGCCCCATTGGTGGATCCACCACAGATGATGACCTCCTATTAATGACCCCTGAACCCGACTCCATCCATTCCCTCACTCCAGCCCTACAATCATCCATGTGCATTATGCAGCCTCAAATACTGCGGGAGGCCTCCACACCTCCTGCTATTCAGTGGGATACAGGCATCTTATCCTGCAGTCTGCAACCTCAGATAGGTATATATGCAGGACTGGGCATCTCTTCAATGCCCAGGGCTCCCTTACAGCCTCCTCTTACTCTCTAAAATCAGTCTTACACTTCCTTCAGATGTGCTTCGACAGCCTTATCTATCAGCCTGAGGTTTCATAAGGGTTATTCTGAAATATTTTGATGCTCGCAGCTTTTTCAGATACTCTTCTGTACTGCAAATGCTCCTGAGGTTTCTGACCCTGTCTCTGTAACATAACAGTGCATTGAAAAGTATTTTTAAGGTGCTTTCCTTTTGTGATCTGTTTGATATTTTTACTTAGAACTACTTAGATTAACAATTTTTTTTTGTTATGTATGCTCTTATTTCTAAAATATGTAGCCATTGTTTTTCTTTTTTTATGATAGAATTTTTTTATTTTCCTCAATAATTTAACAGTACCATCAGTTTACACATTTTTACATCCTTTTATGATTTTATCATCCCCTTCCCGTCCTCTCCCCAACAGCGGCAGTTACAGTAATTAGATGTTGCTATCGTAAATCCAGATAAATAATATAAACTCAATAAATAAAAACGCACACTTACAGAAAATAATAATAGTAAAAAAACCCACAATAATATATATAGAAATATATAATATATAAATATATAAATAAATAAAATAAGATAATTACACTTTTACCGTGCATCTCCCCACAATGACCTTATTCATATTCAAAATACCAAATCAATTCTCCATCTTCTCTGATAAACATCCAATTTATCCATTAATCTATTTGTCTTTTTTTCATATGCCGCCACCTTCCCCAATTCCGTAACCCATTCTTGAAATGATGGTGGACCTGCTGAACGCCATCCCCTCATAATGATTTGTCTTCCAATTATAATACTTATTTGAATCCACTCTGACATCTTCTGAGTGCCTCTTCTTAAATTTGTTTATATTTATTCTCTTTTTTGTCACAATATTGTATTTTTTTTTTGCTGACAATGTTATTTTCTTCCTCTGTATTTTTCGCCTTGTTTTCCAGTACAAATATCTCAAACATTCTTAAACCAAGAGACAGTTACATTTTGATGAAAAAAAAACAAACTGGTGGTTTAAGAAAAATGTATTTGTTTTTCCCTTTAATTAAATATATTTTTTAAATATTATACAGGCAGGCATATTTTTCATTCTTTTAAATTTAATTAGATAAATTATAATAATAAAGTAAATTTAAAAAGGTAATAAAATAATTGTATAATTTTATCAACATATATATATATATATATATATATATATATATATATATATATATATAAAGAAATATTTGTCAAAGTTAAGTGAATTTTAGCTTAAAATAATAGTTTTTTATTTCTAATAATTATAATAATCTAATAATTCTGTTTTCTTTTTGAATTAAGATTTATTTCTGATTAAGTTTTCTGACATAATTGTCAGATATTTTGTCATTGTTTTGAGCTTAAACAAAATTTTTAATATTTTTTCTGAAAACTAGATTATTTAAGTTTGTTTTTGTTACACCATTTGAAGATATACTATTTGTTAAAAGCATTTACCTTATGTCAAGTAATCGTGGTAATAGTAAGTTATCTAAAAACAATACTTAATATACTGCCATTTTGCTTTTCCTATAAATGTTTCTTGATTTCAGAATGTTTATACTGGTATACCAAGATCAACATACTACAACATACTCATTTCAATGTTTGCAGTGTTATCATTCTTCTGTTTATTTCAGCAGGCAGGGATCTGTTGTCCGAGGCTTTCCACTCTGCTGAAGGGAAAGAAGAGGAGGGAGAGCGAGGTGATCTGGCCTTCCTGCAGGATTTGCTGAGTCCCGGGGCAGCCGGTGGCACTAGTGAGTTCAGCAAGGCCTGGCAGGAAGCTTTCGGATGTTTTGAAGCCCCTCCTGCTCCAGTTGCTGCTGCTTCACCTCAAACAGAAACAACAAACACTCCCTCTGGCTTTCTGCCATCACAGCTCCTGGACCACAGCCTCAGCGCAACAGGTTTGAAACCGCTTTTAACTGGCCCACTAGAGGCTGGAGGAATGAACTAGGAATTAACCCACAATATTGGGTTTTTCCATATATCCAATAAGCTGATATTCGTTTCTAAACTCCTTTTGGCCAATAATTGTTGCTGATATCATTTTTTTTTGTTTATTTGTGGGTTTTTGGGAAAAGGTTCATTTGCAAGTTACAGATTTGTATTTTTTTTGCTTTTAAGCTGTAGTTTCTGACCATTAAATCCAATCAGACCAATAATTGCTTAATTAAAAATAGCAGTAAATAAATATATTTGTAACTTTCTTTAATTTTATTAGTGTAACACACCACCTACTGACTAATTCTATTATCTTATCTGTCAGGCACTAGGACTCGGATAGTGGATTAACAGATACTTATTTAAGCTATGTATGACTGGTGGCTGTCACAGAATCCACAGTTCACCTTTCTGACAATAAAATCAAATCAGACTCCAGGTTTTATTAGATAACTTCATGTTGTGTATTTCGCTTTCATTTTACTATTCTTGAATCATACCAGGCTGGTGTTAGGAGGCTGTTAAGTCCATTGCACACTCTAAAATGTCTAAAATGTTTGTCTTAAATTTCTGCGCATTTAAAAAGTATACACAACCTCTCATTGTGTCATTCACATTTACACACTTCCATTTGTCATAAAAATAGAAGACATTTTTCACATCCTTGGAAATCCTTTTGAGAGGGATTTAAAAAATTCTGAGTGAAAGCCAAAACCCAGAATGCTGTAATTTGCACCACAGAGCAGTTTATAACAAACAAATTACCTAATATAAACACATAATGTGGAGGATGGTTAAGAACCACTGCTATAATACTACAGTATGCTGGTTTTAATGCCTGGCCGCACACCTTTCCCATGCCACTGTTTGGCAAGTATTTGTGTCCATACCATTGACGTACTGCCAGTCTCTGTTCAGAATTGTTTATGGAAATTTGTGTTATTTGACTGCAGTATCGCAAGCAAAGTATCAAAATGCAACTGATTTTTCTAAAATAAACATAGGATTTTTGCATAATCCAGGACTGCTTTTTGATGAGGAGGGGAACTCTCCTTCCTCTCCATGCAATGGATTGGATTTATCTTTTTTCTTAAGAAGAGAGAGGAGAACAAAAGCATCATTGACTACAAAGGCCAGAAGAAAATGCCAAATACACCATAATGAGGAATCCCAGGAAATCCCTAAAGCGGTTGCTGAATAAAGAGAAGATTTAACTGCTTTCATTGGTTCAGCGTGACTAATGATCACACGACTATGAAATCATCTCACAGAATGATTTACTTCAAACGCTGGACTGAAGTTGTGAAGTGAGCTTGGAGTAAATACATGCTATTAATGTGGTATTTTCACATGTAGAAGCATTTACTACCTGTCATTATCACAGAATGATTATCTTCAATTTAATTATCATGCTGTTAAATCATCTGAGAATATGAACATGAAACATTCCATCTGAAAGCAGGTGCTGGTGGTTTAATACAGATTGCAGAACCGGCTTGAAAAATGCACACAATAATCACCTTCAATTAATCTACTGTTAGTTAATAATTGATAAGTCATCCTGTGCTCACATTTATGCTTTGAAGTCTCTATCCGCTTGTTACGTATCTCTATCCGCTTGTTAAGTCGTGACGTATCGGTGACATATGGAATACTGTTTCCGGGTCCAAGCTACCCATTTAAATTGAGAAAATATTCGTTTATGGCCACTTTTTAGTCCTATCACACATTAAAGTGAATTTTTTGAAAATTGTAACAATTTATTTATTTTTTATTTTTATATTTTTTTTACGATTTGATGAGCCTTCCCATACAGTTTGATAGACCTGATCTTCCTGTCAGCACTCTTAGTGGACAAATAAATCACTGCAGGCTCATAAATAATCAACATGTCTTCAAGTCAAATTGGGCCAACGTCTACATTTCAGTCCATTATCTGCCCATTTATTGAGCTTTTCAATAATATTGTTCAACCCTAAAAGGAACACAATTTTTTTTCATGCTACAAGTAATACAGAGCGTGATGTTCTTGTTCTTTGTGTTTGTGTTATGCAGGATGGGCAACTCCACCTATGTTTCAGGCTCAACCACTCCAACCACCATCCACTGGAGGACAATCTCAGCCTACACCGAACACTACAAACACTTCAGCAAATGGTGAGTTTTATATGATTTTTTTAAGAATTTTAGTTTGTGCTGTTCCTATAGTAATTCACCACTTTGTGTATTTTCAGCACCTAAAGGCAGTTCCCGGGACATGTCTGCCTGGTTCAACCTCTTTGCAGATCTTGACCCTCTGTCCAACCCAGATGCTATAGGACGCAGTGATCAGGAGTTCCTCAATGCCTGAGGTATTATTGTGAGTGTGTGTACTACATGTTTACTACTACCAATCACAAAAAATTGTATGTTAAATCTTTCACTGATCTTGCTTTCTGATCATATGAAGATTTAAGCTAAAGCCTGATTTATACTTTTGTGTTAAGTCCAATTAAACCATAAACGACGGCGATGCCGTTGTGAGCATTTATAGTTCTGCATTCTGTTTGTGTTGCTCTGCAACAATGCTTCTGAAATGCTAGTAGACAGCACTGTAAAAAATGCTGGGTTCCACACAATTGCTTCATGTCGTGTCAACACAAATCGATTAAGTTAACATAATTGTTTTAACAAATTTAATTGGATTAAACATAAAACAATTAAGTTATCCTCAAAAAACCTCAAGAGTTTTGTTGTTTCAGCTCATTTTTAATAAGTAGTTTGAACAAAAGCATCAAAAATATTTTTTGAGTGAGTGAATTTTTAAGGTTTGTGTCAAGGTTTTATTTCCTGGTGTTTTGAGTTTATGCTAAAAAAATGTGCAATGCTACTGTAGCAGTAGCTCAAATCCACACTCAAACAGGGAAAAAAAGAGCCAGGAACCGTCAAACTTTAATCATAAAGTAAACCTAAAATTGAATATCTGAATTCTTCCGTGAGACTTTGCCCTCTTCTGCTCCCACGGCTCTCTTCCCTGCCCACATTCATCACCGCTTCCAGGCTGACCAATTACAGATCTTGCCATGTGCGTCTTCACAATGTGTAGTTACATTTTTTGCAAAGTGCATATTTGAGTCCATATCAGGGTACGACAAAGAATATGCAACCTTTATCACCAGAGGTCAATCACTGGTTTTGGGGAGTTACTTATGACAACAAATCTATAATGACAACAAATCTGCAAATTTTAGCCTTTTACAAGTTTTTTTTGGTAACACTTATTTCATGACAATCTTGGCTATTAACAAACCATTAACTACACCTTTGCTGCAGATGGGACGAAGCTATTGGGCACTGACATTGATTCATATACTATGCTTTTGAGTGTGTAAGTGCACTTGTGTATAGTGTGCCATTTGGTACAGTGTAAGACTATTAACTCAATAAACTACTAATTAGCTGCATGTTAATAGTTAGTAGGTAGTAGTTGGTTTTAGGTATGATTAGGGATGAAGAATAAGATCATTCTACTACTAATAATAAACAGTTAATATCTTAAGAATAGATAGGTAATAAGCCAGTGTTTAATTGCGTGAATTGTGCCAAAAAATTAAGTGTTAGCGTCTTTATTTATTCAATTTATTAATTTTTTTCATTTTTAGGTAGTTTTATTTCCCAAACCACTTTATATACCTAGATGCCCCAAAATTACAAACATGCTCATTGTAGAAGAAGGAAATTCAACTCCTCCTTCGTATGAAATGCGATTAATTCATTTATTTTAAATAATAAACCACTTTTCTTTCCAGGTTTCAGACTTAAATATTGCTTTACTAGTCACAAGTGTTCTAGTAATAATGCTGCATTTCACCTCTCTCCATGAAGGATGGTATGGAGCTGAATAACATCCTACCAATAGTTTGTCCATCAGAATGACTGAATGGAGGGCATATGGAGGGGATTTATTGTGAGCCGGAACACTTCAGTACCTCTCCTGAAAACCATTCAAGGAAGCATCTAGAAACCTCAATCTAAATCCACCACCGGAAGGTTTCTGAGCTACGGAAATGTGTCTCCTTCCTGCTTTCTTTGTGTGTGAGTGAGTGTGTGTGAATTTACTATATGCTCATTAGGACGCAGAAGGGTCTTCATTTCTATATCACAACAGTGTTGTTACATGAAAATAAAGTATGTTACTTTATGAAGTGCACGCATTTAAAGGATCGCAAAGGTTGGGTTTTTGCCCATTTCTTATGATGAGGGACCAAAAAAGATGTATATTTGGATTGATTCGAGAGTTTTAATGTCCAGAAACAGGGTTACTTATTTCTAACGTCTATTATAGATTATAGACTGTATTTTTAATCACCGCAAACACCAAAATTGTGAATTTATGCATAAATCACTGAAACATATTTTTGAAGTCACAATCACTGGAATAGTTTAACCCTTACTTATACAACAAATGAAATTTATTTATTATTACAATAAAAAGTGTTACTGTAAACTATATATGCAAGTGTTGTGCCATTTGTTTGGTGGGAATCAGAAGGTCACGTTTCAGAGGAGCTAATGGACGAATTCTTTTTTTCACTGACAAAAAGTCCTGGAAAAAACCTAACTTCTCACAAATGTTCTTCACTGTGATTCAAAACACTGCAATGTGAGTTTGTGAATGTGTTTTGTATGTAATACTTTGTCACCTTCAGCACCAAATTATGTACCTGTTTTACTTTAGTAATCTAGAATACATTTCATTTTATCCCAGGTTTTCACTCATAAGGTGTGCATTAATCAAATATCAGTTTGCTGTCGCTTTAAAGAAATTGCTAACACTTTACAATGAGGCCTCATTTGTTAACATTAGTTCACTGAAGTAAATTAGATTGACTATAAACAATGTTTTACAGCATTTATTAACTAATGCTGATGTAAAAAACTGTTCAAATGAGTCTTTCAACCTTACATTTTAGTAAGTGCTGCAGTTAATTATTAATAAGTGCTGTAGAAAAACAGCTTATTGTTAGTTCTTGTTAATATTGTTAGTACATGAAACCATATTGTAAAGTGTCACCGAGAATTCAAGTTGTTTCTTGCACTAAACCGTCTTGTCGATTGTTCTAGAATGTATGTGGTCTGTTTTAGGCATAGACTTGTTTGTTGATCTGAATGGTTTCTCTAAGTGGAGAATTTCCCACAAAATAGCTCCACATTTCATGGAGCACATCTTTTTTTTTTTTGTCTTTGAGTGCAGTTTTTTAATTTTGAAGTGTCTGTGTTAGAGACCTGTGTTTGGAGCTAGTGTTATCTTATTGTACCACTGTCTTTTTTTTTTGGTAAGGAAAAAGAATGTACACCACACCATTCTGCTGCTTTCATCTGTTTATTTTATGCAACTTTGCCTTTTGTTTCAGTTAAATAATGTACAATTTCATTGAAGGAAACTGGAATGGGAGACCGTGCATCTGAAAGCAAATAAATTTGAGTCAAATTCTGCTTCGGCTTGTTATTTGTCTCATTGTGTCTTGATAAATTATGTTATGCCAAATTCAATTTTATCCAGTCAGGAAACCAATCTTGAAGATTTTTTCCACAAAAAGGAAAAAAAAAAAAGAAGTGGTAACAGCTCAAGTGAATTCAATACAGACACCTGTTTAATTTACACACGTTTGTTTCAATTCAGATTTAAGGCAATTACGTATATTTTGTTCAGGATTGCCTTTTGTCTTTAAAGGGTTAATTCACTACACAATGTAAATATCCTGTTGTCATTTGCTCACTTGATAAGGCTTCTGTTTAAATGTTCCTGAAGAGATTAAAATATCAATATAAATGAATTTTTCGCGTTATGATACGAGCAAACTTTTATTAGGCTTCTATTCACAAATATATATTGAAAAGCTAACGACGTTTAAAGCATTTCAATTTGGTCAGCTCTAGAACCAATGAGGTTCATTCTTGCGTGTCACGTGGTAAGATTAACCAATGGGCTTTGTTCTAGTGAGCCAATTAAAAGAGGTTGAGTTTTAGTTTGTAGGCTATTTGAAAATAAACGAATTTTCATTGTGATGTGACCGCGGTTTTTTTCCCTTAAGACCTAAATACTCTTAAGACTTCAATATACTCTACTTAAAGACTTAAAATGTCATATTTTGTGTTTTTACGAACATATGAAACGCTAGTTGTTTAGTTTGACAGTAACCTCTTCATTCAAAATGCCTCACATTTGTGTTCAGAAGAGGAACGACGTTTTTTCCTCATGAGGGTGAGTAAATGATGACAGGATATTCATTTTGCTCTGAACTAACCCTTTAACTTTATTCGGAAGAAAGGAAGCTTTACGGTATGAATGATGCCATATTTCACAGTATAAAGATGCTACAGTTCAAATCAATATCATTAGCTCCATCATATCCACTGTATTCTTTCAGTACTTTTCGGCTGAATAAATCTTTGAATTTAGCGTTAGTGCATTAAATCACAATATACTGCCCAGTACAATTGATCGATGTCTTCTCCATTTCAGGCTGTGTTCGTATACCATCTAAAGGAACTTCCTCTCATTCACAGGCAAGTCACATTAAGCACATACATGTTTACATACAGTATACGGGGAAGGGCTCTATACATTGAAGAGGGCGAGACAAAAGTAGACTCGGACGATGGTAGAAAAAGGACTTCAAGCAAATGGGGTCCTACGGAGAGGTGGTGGGAGTCAGGCACATTTGTTAGTCCTCCTCAGATCTGCTACAACCTTTCTGGTTGCTCTTCCAGAACTACTTGAAACTGCATGTAAACTATAAGCAAGCAAAACTGGATGACCTAAAACCTCAATTTTCCCACTAAATCAAATCACTCACATTTACACTACAGATCAAAAGGGTGGAATAATCAAGATTTTTTTAAATGAACCTTTTATGCTCACCCAAGCTCACATTTATTTTCACATATTAATGCAACTGTTTCCTATTTTAATGTATTTTAAAATGTAATTCATTGTGTGTTTGATAGTCACATGGTCCTACATAAATCATTCTAAAATTATTCAATGATAATACATTTTTAAATAATGCTGAAAACAAATATTGCTGCTCAATATTATCGTGGATTTTTTTGTCTTTGATGAATAGAAAGAAGAGCAATAATAAAAATATAAGTCTTTTGTAATTATACATGTCTAAACAAAATACTATTTTACCCCACTTTTTAAGTCATAACCCAACTTTTAAATGGTAGTGGATCATAGTTTCTGCAAAATTGGTCAGCAAAAAACTGTTGTCAAATTTGCTGCCATAACTTCTACATTATTTCTTTATTTATCCTAATTTAAGTAAAATTAAGAAAATATATATTTTAACCTAAAAATGACAACATCATCTAAAATAAACACATTAATTCTATTTTTTTATATTCCCACAAAATGTTAAGCAGCAAGTAAATTAGGGGAGAAAATTATTCAGCTTTGCCATCAGAGGAATAAAATCAATTTAAAAATATGTTAAAATAATAATCAAAAATATTTGGAGTAAGTTGTTCAGCTTTGCCATGAGATGAATTAAATACATTTTAAAATATATAAAAATGAAAAAGTGTAACTATTATAATATCCACAATGTAACTGTTTCAATAACTGTATTTGTTTAAAATTAAATGTCAGTAGCCTCAGTGAGCAAAAAGAGACTTCATTGAAAACGGGTTTAAGAACTTCTCATTATTCCAGACTTTAGTGTAGGTTAAAGGATGCCGCTATACATAAGAAAATTCAAAGGCTTCATGGTAAAATGCAATAAATCGTTGAGAAAGTAAAAAGCAGTGCAGTACTAAAAATGTTTCATCTATTTACATCCACCATCCTGAAAAGCCACCTCTGTGATCCGCTTTGTAAAACACGTAATACCTTTAAATAACAGCAAAAAACCCCTTCATGTTCAAGTTTCAGATGTAATTCTCATAACATCTTTTTAAATAAAATCCTAACAAAGCTCTGACTCTTATCAGACGACACGGGAGGTGTGTGTGGGTAAAATGACATCTCTGTTCATCAGCTGAAGTTAGTACTGTCTTATCCCTCTGGCTCCTCAAGGTGTCGTGGGAGGCATGGTGATTGACGTCCACGGGACAGGACGGGGCCCATGGAGGGGGACAGGCTCCTTACTCCGACCCCAGCCAGAGGCACCAGGGAGGGGGAGATGCTGCGGTAGCTCACTCCGCTGCGGAAGGTCAGCTCCTGGGTGGGGAGCAGAGGCTTCAGGATGCTCACCAGGCAGAAGGCAGAGCCGCTTTTGGGTATGAAGTTCACCTTGTTTCTGTCTGGGCAGAGATATGGAGGAATCTCTTGGAGAGGCCTTGGCCTGGAACAAAAGACGGAAAGATTTGTTCATTGATAGTTCATAAAAATGTATGATAAGAAAAGTAAGGGAGTAGGTTTAAACACCTCTAAATGGTTTAATGCACTGCAGTTATACAAAGGATGTTTGGGTACCATTAGTTTTCTGAGGTCACAACAATCCAACAAATAAACAAAAAAAATTTATCACAGTGTATTTTTTGATAAATTAATATATTAATATTTGTAATAATACACAAGGAGTCATTTTCTGAAAGCTTTTTAATTTCTTATATATAGAAATATTTTTGTTAAATTTTTTTGTCACTTTAATTTTACACTAATTATACTATCAATTATATTTGCTATAATTAAGCTTTCAACTTTGTTATTTTGTATGGAAGCCTAATTTCACCATATTCCAGATCGCAAACCATACACCATAAACAAGTCATAATTATTAGAAGCAACTGATGTGATTTGAAATTATGAGCTAAAAAGTCAATTATGTTATTACAATTTTTTGTCATAACTATGACTTTGACTTATCATTTTGACATTATCTCATAATTACAATGTAATGTCATAGCTCTCACTTTATATCTCAAATTTGTGACATGCTGTGCCATTATCATTACTTATATGGACTAATTTTGTTTTATGAAATCACATTTTTTTCTGGATAAATTATAAGATAAATTTTTAAACAAATATTTTCTTGATTTCTTGAAAACATTTTGGGAATATATTATAAATATCTAAAATATTTTTCAAACTTTAAGTGCCTAATGTATGTTAATTTAATTTAGATTGAATCTAAATCTGTGACCTCATTTTCCTGAACATAATCTACATTTATTTAAACATTGTTTATTAAATTAGTTTAATTTTTAAAAAATATCTATTTACTTAAAGGGGTGGTCCACAGTGTATTTTTAATGCTTGGTTGTGTTCATAAGATGCAAAGTAATGTGTGCTCATGTTTTACTTGTAGAAAATCACGTTATTTTTTCCATATATCTTACTTTGATTATATACAGCTACTCAGCTAACATGAAAATGACTGTCATATTTCCTAGTTCATCCGAAAGGCCCGCCCTCAAGAGCCTCTGATTGGTCAGCTAACAAAATGTGCTGTGATTCGCGGATTGGCTCCTCATCACCACGTCACGTGTGTTAGCACTGTGTAAACAGAGAAGCTGTTAGCAGCATTAGCTGCCTGAATTGCACAGAAAATGAAGAGCACATGCTTGAGCACACCTCTCACCTGCTCTCTAAAATAAAATCTGACTAGTGTCTTTCTCATATATTCGGAATAAGGATGTGTAAGTAATATGAAATGTTCTCATATCTTTTGCAAGCTTGTTATTTGAGATGTAGAACGCACAGAAAGCTGCCGCATAATTAGAGAGACACTTTAGGCGGGCGCATAGAGAGACACTGCACACGCTTATGAAGATTGTGGCTGTTTACAGCGGTTTGACTGATAAATGTGAATTTGTAGCTAAATTGTTAGCGGTGCCAAACAGCTATCGTGTCCTTTGGAAGCCCAAATAGAGAAACAGAAGAAGCTCTGTGGAAATAGCAGCGTTTGGATGGCATTTTAGCTTTCTCTGCTATAACATTACAGCCTCTCTGGGTGTATGAAGTGTTTATGATCTCACTAGCCCGGATGTATTTTTTTGTAGTCCCCAAATTCGTTTGCTGTAGGCTTTGCTAAGCTAACTCTGTAAAAGCCAATGTCTCCCTTTGCATTGAACTTTGAGCATATTGCATTCAGAGAACATCTATGTTTATGTTCACACAGCTACATTACACATCAGCTAAAGTTTAAAATATGATATCGTAGTGGACCACCCCTTTAAAATATATTTTTGGAAACAATATCTCAAATTGTTTAACATATTCATGTACATTTCGGTAAAAACTGCAACTATTTAAACAATAATAAATTGACAGTGTTGTACAAATGTCATATTCTGAAAATAAGGCACAGCCTTCGATGTTTGGCTTCATATTAGAGTTGGGATTAAACATCTTTCACCAGTAAATAGACAAATATCTACAGAGTGGTTACTCACTGGTTTTCTTCAAAAGCTTTAACTCTTTCACAGCCCTCTGGAGGCTCACGCTTGAACATGTAGCTGTTGTTGGGCTTTGGAGATGAAGCATATTTTGGCAGAGGAGACCAAGGTCCCAGGTCTAAAACAGGAAAAGGAATGTTTAGAAATCTAACAGCTGGATTTCAGTTCTCGTGTGATGATGATGACGCATGTGCTCCTCACCTCTTTCTTTGCTCTCATTGAGCGTGTCGTCGAGTGGACTGTTTCCGACCGTGTCATTGAGGATGCTGAGGTATGAGGGAGAGACTGAGTCGGCTCGGCTGCTGCTGTTGCTACGGTTACTGCTCAGACCGCCGTTGGAGGGCGTCTGTGTGTCGATACTGCGTGTGCTGCTGCTGCGCTGGGGGAGGGGAGGGGGCGCGCGGTGCCCGTCAGGAACATCCTGTGGCTAAAACACATGCGCACATTTGTTTTAGTAGGACAAAAGCAATTCCTACTAATTGGATTCCGCCAAACATTGCATTAGTATTGATTGTGCACGATAAGCCCCTGTAACACAAAATAGGGCTGCACTATTTTGGAAAAAAAACTGACACAAATGAGACAAATTATGAAAAACAAAGGGTTGGCAAGGTCCTGGAGAGATGCAGTCCTGCAGAGTTTTGTTCTAACCATATCCATACACACCCGAACAAGCCAATCAAGGTCTGAGTGTTAATAGAAAGCTACAGACAGGTGAGTTTTTTGAACTTTGAACATCTTTCCACCGGGACGTCATTGTCATGAAGGGCTGTACCTGACTATCATGTTTATGACAGATTTATGACATGTTTTGTTGTCTTGGTAATGTCAAGTTGTCAAGACAAAGATAAAGATAAAGGTTGTGATGTATTTGATTGTCAAGTTGTCATTACAAACAATGTCATCTTTGCATTTAAAATGTCATAACTGAGCAAATGACAGTTAATGTATCATGTCATGATTAGAAATGTCTTATAAACACCTCTTTAAGTAAAGTGTTATCCATGTGAAAATGGAAAATTCTATACATGTGAAGTAAAATTGAAAATTAAGGATGTAGTGCATCGTCAATGCTTCGTGATATCAAATTGAATCGAATCAACGACATGATAATCGTAAGGACTCTTACGATTGGTCTGCAGGGATTGGATTGGTCTGCAGCTATGTAGCCCCATATGCAGCAACTGGGTGTTGTGACAGTTTACTCCCATAACCATTATTGTGTGACTTTTGCCAATATATTGCCTTCAGTTGGCTTCGGCAAGGTATAGCCTTCATTACCCTCATGCACTGTAAACCCTTGAGCTCCCAAAATCTGCTGACTAGTGGTTTGTCCCCCCTTTGACTACTTTTTTTGTAAATTCCTACCACTGCAGACTAGAGGACTGGCCCTTGTCAAAGTCACTCATACCTCTTTACTTCTAGGTTAAAACTGTGGAGCAGCTTCGGTTCTCAGACTGTTCTCATATACTGAGACTGGAGAGACTGGAGCCTACAGTGAACTGTCCATGTGTGATTCCACAGAGTTGAGAAAGGAATGATAATATAAAGCTCCTTTGTGTTGTTAACCTAACTGACCAGTCTTAAAACAAACAATGCATGTCCTGGAGTTTTGATAAATGAAACCCTTGATTCACTTGTTTTCTCGCGCATAGTATACAGTTATATAGCTCAATGTTATTTATACTTATAGCAATATAGCTCAATGTTATTACATTGCTCATCAGGATTGTGACAAACTCCCCAGCTCCATTTGAGACTAGCACAATTTCAGGGCTAGAGTTGGACTGACCTTTTGGGCCCAGAACTCCCTTTTCTGCAGGGGACAGTTCGGAAATAGACACAGACCAGGAACCTGCACTTGAAGTATTGATAATATGAACTGATTATTTGCTAACCAACTAATGTACTCAGACCTTAATATGTGGCCTTGTTAAAGGTCCCGTGAAGTGCTTTGAAATGTGCATTTTTATTCAATGTTTGACGTAATCTCAACATCTCCTAAACGCTAATTTTGTCTCTGTTTTGGTGCACGCTAGCTTATAGATATCCTAAAACAATACCGATACTAACATCTAAAAAACTTTATTTTAATTTCATGGGACCTTTAAGAGATGAACAGTGATATTTGCTTCATCTTGTTTGTGTAGATTGTTAATTTTTATTAAGAAGCACTTACTATTATGACCTCATCTCGTTCCACAGTGTCTCGTATGATGATTCGCTCAATCTCCTGGTTGAGCCCCTCTATACTGTTCCGAAATCTGGGAGGTGTGGATTTGGTGATGGGAATGGGAATCAGGATGGTTTTAGGCATCTGAGACTGAAAAAAGGGAAAAGTACACTGCTTTTTAAGAATTGCACGTATATCTCAACTACACAAAGATTCCCTATAGGGAAAACTAGCATTCAGTGTAATCCTGTTAGAATGACTTCCACATGCAGTGAGCCCACACATACAAAATCTCTCCCGTCTCTCCACTGCCAAAAATCAAACATTCAGCCAGGCTAAGCTCCATCATTATACACAAACCACCGACTACTGAGAGCATTACCATTGAGATCCCATTACTGCTGAGCTTGAGGGTACTTTTTTCAAGTGTGGTGTGATGCAAGCACTCTTTTTCTCAATCTTTTCTTCATGCTTGCATGATCTTATCCATTTAGGTTTTTGGAAAGTGAGTCTTTTGCCTTTTTAATTTTTTTGTGTGTATAAAATTTTTTGAGAAAAGTATTATTCCCTACTTCTTGAGAAGTATTGGCTGTGGTTACATCTTTTATTAAGATGCGTTTTTTTGTCAGTTCGATCACAAATGAACAACATTAAAAACAGAAGGAATGTTTTGAGCTTGTTCACTTTTCCATAATATAGAAGAATAATTTTACATAGAATAATGTAAAAATCACACTGTTATTGTGCTAGAATTGTTTTAACACAAACCCTTAATGTTTGGCATAGTTTTGTGGCTATCAGAGCACGAAAGCTCCTTCTCTCAGTATTTTTTTTGTCATCTCCTTTCACATTCGAATGTAAATTGCGCAAGCATATTTTAAAAATATAACCATTAACGATCAGAAAAAAAACTCATCATACACCTTTCAACATACCTTCCCTTAAAGAAAAGTTAAGGTTAAGGATTAAAACAGCAGATGTAAAGAGGAATGTGTTTCCCTTGTCTACCTGTGATGCTATCAACCATAATACACCTCAAAAAACAGGTGTAAACGGAGACACATAACTAGGGCAATACAGAATCTGTTGATTTTTTTCTTTTCTTTTTTTTTTCTTTTTTGACAGTATATTTCTTCATACCCAATAAACACAAAGATAGCAGCTAAGAGAGAAGAACAGTTTCATTAACAACTGGCTAATGTACTTCTCCAACCAGAAAATAAACACCACTTTGGCATGCTATCTCTTTACATTCTTTTCCCCATGGAATGAGAAACAAATCAGGGGGGGAAGAAATGGCAATTCAAATTGCACAGGTTTTCACAACACTCCCACCAATTGTGTAATTGCCATGCATCAATAGTAGCTCGAAGGTGTTTGGGAGTCACTTTGTCACAGTTCACTTTGTTTTGGCCAGATTTTGTTAGAAAACACGTAATTTCAGTTCTTTCTATGATTTCATTTAAAGTATAGCAAGGCCTTTACACTCACATCTCATGTCTTTTGAAGAGCTGCACATGATCGCCACATGTTTTAGACTGTGTGTCAAGCTAAAAGAACTTTATAAAGACGCATACTGTTTCTGTCTGATTATATTGAATTTTACAACCTCATTTCCAAGTCTCTAATGTAATGTAAAAACTGTAAAACTCAAAATAGGCTTCAAAATACAGCTTTTTACAGCTAAAGAAACAGAAAATGTACAATCACATCAGCAAAAAGGACCACTCTACACTGTTAAAAGTGTAGTGAAGCACCACTCACAAAAAAGCCAAACCAAGTAGTGTTTTTCTGGTCAGTGCAAAACCTGAATGGGAACATGCTTCACCCTTAAGTGGTCATCTTGATGATGCACATGCCTATTAAAATAACTGCATTTTCCTCACACAGTTTAGCCAATTAACAGTTAACATGCTTGCACATTTAATGTAAGTACTTTTATGGGATTATAATATTCGCATTTCTGCTTTTAAAACCTGACAAAACTGCCTCTATCCTTTTCAACTTCAATATAACCTTTTGGGCATTTGCCGAACCTGTACCAAACCTGGAATATTCCTTGAAATGGACAAAAAAAATGCAGTGCTTTCTATTTAGGGAGCTCATTTGCATGCTGAGTTGCTGTACTCCGCTGAGGTGTCATGCATAATTAATTGCACAATGTTATGAAAATGCACACACACACAGAAACACAATGTGTTATTGGTCCAAAGGCTGGTAATGATGACAGCAGGCTGCTAAAGGACACTTTTGTAATCGACTCTAAAATCAGCCACTGTCCTGTGGGACAATCCTATCCATCGGTCTCCACCAAATTGGGACAGAGACGCAGAGAAAATGGGGCGCTATTAAAATCTCTAGACGTTTGGCCTACTTCTGTTCTGCAGCGTCTACTATAGCCCAGGTACTATCATTCATATACAGACAACACAAATGGTGGCTGCTGGGAAGAGATGAACCCACCTGTGACTGGATGATTGCATGGTTGCCGTTAAAGGGTGACTTGCGGTCTTTGTCCCGGCGATGGCGACTGCTGCGTTTGCTGCGTTGGAGCTGTTGCCGTAGTTTTGCGATCTGAAAGAATCAGAATGTAGATCATGGACAGCATAGCACAGGAAAAAAAACAATAGAAAAGAGGAGCAGTGGATCAGTGGATGTTATAATAGCTGTAGATGTCTCACCTCTTTCAGCTGGTCTGTGCTGCCACAGGAAGCCGATCGCTTATGAGAGCCTCTCCTCCGCTCATCTACCCAGGCCCTAGGGGTCTGAAAAGAAAAAAACAAGTTGTCAAGCTTAGAGATGAACTGAGCAATAAACTGAACAATACAATAATTCGGGGGGGGGTGAAGATTACTTAGCCTGTTTGTCATTGAACGTTATTGTTTGGCTTTAGAACATTTGATTCATGGACTATTTGTCTGCTTTTTTCTGATTTGTTTTGAGTATAAAAACTATAAAGTATCATTGTAAAAAGAAAAGAGTAGCACATGAACAATTATATTGGTAAAAAAGAAGATTCTTTTTCAGATAGATAGACCGTATTATCCCAGCAGGCACAGGATGTCAACATGACGTCAGATTGACATTGTACATTAACTTTGTGGGGAAATTGCATTTTGTTTGGAAATGAAAATCAATGTCCAACGTCAATATCCAAGTCCAACCTAAAATCAACCAAATATCAACATCTAATGATGTTATAGCTTGACATTGTGTGGACGTTAGCACTACGACGACTATCAGACGTTGGATTTTGGTTGCCATACTTGACAAATAAATGTCAGTATTTGACGTCAAAATGATGTTGATTTAAGATGTTGGCTCGACGTTGGATTTTGCTCACTTTCCAACACAACCTAAAATCAAGCAAATATCAACGTCATATATTTGACGTTCACTAGTCATTTAATTTTGGTCACCAGATCTAACCTAATATTAACATCTTATGCCGTTGTGTGCCTGCTGGGATGTATTTTGTTGTATTTTAATATTTTATTAGATTTATATATATACATGATAACTGTTAAAATAAAACAAATAAAATATATTCATTCATTTATTTTCATTTCGGCTTAGTCCCTTTATTAATCTGGGGTCGCCACAGCGGAATGAACCGCCAACTTATCCAGCATATGTTTTACGCAGCGGATGCCCTTCCAGCTGCAACCCATCACTGGGAAACATCCATACACACTCATTTACACATATACACTATGGACAATTTAGCTTACCCAATTCACCTATACCGCATGTCTTTGGACTTGTGGGGGAAACTGGAGCACCCGGAGGAAACCCACACCAACACGGGGAGAACATGCAAACTTCACACAGAAACGCCAACTGACCCAGCCGAGGCTGGAACCAGCGACCTTCTTGCTGGGAGGCGAACGTGCTACCCACTGCGCCACCGTGAGGCCCCAAATAAAATATATACTTTTAAAAATGCTATATTATCAATTTATATTTATTGTATTTTACAATATGTATTTTTAATGCTTTAACTGGTAAGTATTCACCTTATTTTGCAATGCGGAGTGTTTAGACTTCCGATTCATTAGCTGATATGGGTAAATGACTAGGAATAACAAATGTCATTAAAGGAACAAACTATTTGCACAAACCAGTGTGTTTGACAATACATTAAAATAATATGGTAAGAAAAAAAATCAAACAGCATAAAGAGCTGTTTGTATGGCTGAAAATCAGTAGAGGGGGTGAAGCTGGAAATCTCCACACAATTAAATTACAATGGCCACACCAGCTCTTAATAATGAGTATACTAAAAGACATACTAAATGACATTAATGTATCATTTAATATTAACAACCTTATTTAAAATACAACATTATTCATTGGCCTCTTATTTGTTTTCAGGTTGTTTGAAGCATAATTGCCATGCTAATTTAGCCATTTCTGAAAAAATAAATGTGCTTAATATTGATTGTTAATAGGCTGTCCAGGTCATTTGAAATTTAGTGTATTTACTATGATTTAAGCAATTTTTTTTATATGTATGAGTTATATAAGGAGAGTATTGAACAGCATGAAAGCCTCACCTGAGTGGCCTTGTCCCTCATTTAGAGGGTGTGGTGGGCGGAGCTCCCGTGCCGCTGCCAGTTCCTTGATAGGCCAGAACTTACAGGTGACTTCAAAAGAGGAAGATCCCTCAGTGTTTCAGCTGGAGGAAGGCCTTTCGCAATGAGAAGTGGCTATCGCAAAACGAGAGGACAATATAAGACTTATATTTATTATCAATCAAGACTTTTCCGATTTTTTTGAAAATAGGCTCATTTTACAGGCCACCTAGAGTTAAACAGTTGAGTTTTACCATTTTTTAAATACATTCAGCCTAACTCTGGGTCTGGTGAGAGAAATTTTAACTTGGCTTAGCATAAGTCATTGAATCGGATTAGACCATTAGCATCGAGCTCAAAAAAAAAAAAAAAAAAAATTTCATAATTTTCCTATTTAAAGCTTTAGTAGACTCTTCTGTAGTTACATTGAATATCATTGTGTCTGCTGGTACTGCATGGTACTGCAGCAAAGTTCCTTGATCCTTACGCCAGAATGAGAGTACAGTTCCTTGCCAAATCACCTTATAAAATAACTTTTCATTTTTCATCTGTCGTAGTACACAGTGTAACTACAGAAGAGTCGAGCTTTAAGAAGGAATCTCGAGACTCATTTTTTAAAAAAGTGAACTGTTCCTTTAAGTTATGATGTATTCTTTTAAACTCTTAGTTTGATTGTTCCACAGCAAAAACTGCTGATCAGCTGACCAAGCATTAACTCTCCTGTCTCGCTCTAAAATAACGATTATCTCTTGGCCTCTATCCATAATCTCATAATCCATGTATGGGTGCTGTTTATGTTTTAACCTCTGCCACCCCAACCTCCTCCCCCCGTTTATTTTGTACATTCTGCCCAATCTCTTTACTCTAAACACAATTTTCTATCATCCTTGTCTGTTCCTTCCATGAATAATCAACAAAAGTGAAGTCCCATTAGGAAATGTAGTCAATTTGTGATATTCTGCATATGAAGAAGGACTTTATGCATACACATAAACATTTAGAATACAGCAAACTGAAGGCTGATTGATTTTTATGGTTGTTGTTTTAAAATGAATATAAGAATGTTTACCCACATAGTGCCCCCTAAAGCCTGTGTTCAGGAATGGTGTTTGCCATGGCAACCAAATCTAGATAACGTGTGATATTAATGCAGTGCACTGCAAAATTAAATAGCTTAAACGCATTAATAAAATACAATCATAATATGATTCGTTACTTAAAATATTATATCAAAAACGCGTAATAAATCAAATTATAACAAAAATACGACGAATATAATTCATATCAATACAGGTAATCACTTTAAGCAAACAGGTCAAACAATTATATGTGGGAAATTCTAAATATGTATTTATAATAGCATTTCCCGGTAGCTTTTATGATTGCGGGAGTCGCATCATCAGTGTGAATCTGCAGCACCGCACCCCGCGCTCGGCAATAACGAAAACAAGCCCACCAACCGCATGCGAATCGCTCTCTCTCGATGCTATAAAAACAACACTAGACGCATTATTAATTATCTACAAACACTCCGTGCATTTATTCAATATGCACGCAAAACGACAACCATAACAGAACAATAACATGCAATGCATTGATAAAAATGCGCGTGGCATTTGGTACCTTCGACTGATGAGAGATTGACTGCACACAGCGCGTTCATGGTCCCTTGCGATAAAAAAAAAAACCACGCCGGTGTGAAATGGATGCAGCGTCTGGAAGGTCGCTGAAAAGCGGCTGGTTGTTGGCTTGGTGGAAGGCGGCCGGTGTTGCTGGGTCAGAGAAGCAGATTGAGGATGCGCAGAGGCGTTGCTATGGGCGTCGCTGTAAAGGTGATGCTGGAGCAGCGCTGGATTATCGAAGTGACTGCTTTATGGATAGATTCTCGTCAGCGGAAGGATAAAAGACAGAATTCGGTGTTTTTTTTTATGTTGCAGGCGTATTTTGGGGAGGGGTGGTAAGGGTCCCCCCTCTGAGGACAGATGGCGTTGAGGTGCGCGCTCCCGCACTGTCGTGCCCGCGCACACTAGACGACGTTACTGTTGCTGAGGCGCGTGGTGCTGTTTTTCTTCCATGCGCTGTTGTGCTGGTGCATGACCAGAGATGGGTGCTGTTGCGCTAAAAAAGATCAAAAATCAGGCATAATGCACACTGTGTATAGAATACACGTGTTTACAGTTGAAATCACAATTATTAACCCCCTTTAAATGTTTTTTCTTTTTTAAATATTTCCCAAATGATGTTTAACAGAGCAAGGAAATTTTCACAGTATGTCTGATATTTTTTCTTCTGGATAAAGTCTGATTTGTTTGTTTCATTTTGGCTAGAATAAAAGCAGTTTTTAATAATAAAAAAAGAAAAGGTCAATATTATTAGCCCCTTTAAGCTATATATTTTTTCGATTGTCTACAGAACAAACCATCGTTATACAATAACTTGCCTAATTACCCTATCCTGACTAGTTGACCAAATTAACCTAGTTAAGCCTTTGAATTTCGCTTTAAGCTGTATAGAAGTGTCTTAAAAATATCTAGTAAAATATGATGTACTGTCATCATGGCAAAGATAAAAATAAATCAGTTATTAGAAATGAGTTATTAAAACTATTAGTTTAGAAATGTGTTGAAAAAATCTTCCCTCCGTTAAACAGAAATTGGGGAAAAAAATAAACAGGGGGGGCTAATAATTCAGAGGGTTTAATAATTCTGACTTCAGCTGTATATACATTTTTAAAACGAATACACGTTTGTTTACATGTTAGATCAGAAACATTCATTCATTCATTTTCTTTTCGGCTTAGTCCCTTTATTAATCTGGGGTTGCCACAGCGGAATGAACCGCCAACTTATCCAGCATATGTTTTACGCAGCGAATGCCCTTCCAGCCACAACCCATCTCTGGGAAACATCCATATACACTCACTCATTCACACACACACACACACATACACTGCGGCCAATTTAGCTTACCCAATTCACCTATAACGCATGTCTGTGCGGGAAACCGGAGCACACGGAGGAAACCCACGCCAACACGGGGAGAACATGCAAACTCCACACAGAAATGGCCACTTACCCAGCCGAGGCTCGAACCAGCGAACTTCTTGCTGTGAGGCGATTGTGCTACTCACTGCGCCACCGCGTCGCCCCAGGTCAGAAACACTAACCTATTATTCTTTCATGAAATTGTAAAATTATTAGCGAAATAAATAGCCTACGTTTAAATGTATTTATAATTAAAAAATGTTTTGACTTCAAGAGATATACATAAATTAGGCCTATATAAAAGGCTGTATATCAAATCAAATATTTATTACAATATATTAGGCCTAATACTACATATTAAAAACATATAATATATATGTATATAAATATGTAAATATTTAGACTTTTATACAAGAACACTGTGTATTGCATTGCATACATATTTTTAAACGAACATCGTCAATATTTTACATTCGTTTACATGTTAGGTCAGAAACACTAGCCTATTATTCTTTAACAAAATGTAAAATTATTAGCTAAATAAATATGTGCAAATGTATTTATAAAAAATATTTCAATGTGTTGGCTTTTAAATTTAAAAGGCTACATGATAAAATATTTATTACAATATAATAGGCCCAACATATAATAAAACTATAGCTTATATTTCTTATATAAATATGCAAATATTTACTTCTCTTTCATACAAGAGATATATACAAGGCTAAATATAAAATTAAACAATTGCTATAAAACAAAAAACTAAAAATGTAATCCAATAAAGTAGGCTATATATACTCTTATAGTATATGTAATTTTAGAAAATGAAACGTGTATGAAATAAACTATTATGCTCAATTATTCTAAAAGACAATTATTAAAAATAAAATGTAATATAAGACATGTTAAATAAAATACAAAGTATCATATAAATTAAATATTAAAATTAAATTAAAATATTAAATATTGTACTTAGCAGCACGGTGGCGCAGTGAGTAGCACAATCGCCTCACAACAAGAAGGTCGCTGGTTCGAGCCCAGGCTGGGTTAGTTGGCGTTTCTGTGTGGAGTTTGCATGTTCTCCCCGTGTTTGCGTGGGTTTCCTCCAGGTGCTCCGGTTTCCCCCACAATTCCAAAGACATGCAGTATAGGTGAATTGGGTAAGCTAAACTGTCCATAGTGTATGAGTGTGAATGGGTGTGTATGGATGTTTCCTAGTGATGGGTTGCAGCTGGAAGGGCATCCGCTGCGTAAAACATATGCTGGATAAGTTGGCGATTCATTCCGCTGTGGCGACCCCAGATTAATAAAGGGACTAAGCCGAAAAGAAAATGAATGAATGAATAAATATGGATGTATATAAATATGCAAATAATTGAATTCCATACAATATATATCATTAAAAACAAAGTGAAAATAGATAATATATTTTTGTTATTGATCAGATTGTGAATCGGTTATGCGGGTAATTAAAAAAAGCGAAGTGTTTTAATTACACGTCTGCTTTGATTGCAGTGTTTGCATATCATCCGCGATGTTTTTCTTCAGCGTCTCCATATGTTGTCATTCCGTCAGTCTGCCGCATGAGGGCGCTTCGCCTCTTTTCTTTTATAAATCGGCCCCCACATCGAACAATCGGATCCCGGAGACAATCTGAAGAAGACGAGGCGTTTCCAGTCGCTGTCTGGTCTGCTGTGCCTTCCTGAACGTCTCCCGTCGCCCTTCCCCGAGATCGGAATACGAAAGGAAACCCGCAAAACGAACATTTTCTCAGCTCAGTGGATCATGGAAACGGAGCAAAACCCTGAAACGATGATCAAAAGATAACGAAAGGAGAGGAATATGACGACAAATGGACATATTTGTAACAGTCGGGGATCTCGAAGCGGATGTTTCCCTCTCCAGAAACTGTGTTACCATCCAGGAGTCGGGATGTCCCATATAACTGCACTAAACTCCGATTAGGCAAATGTATGGGACTCGTGCTCTGGAACAAAGGGGAAAACAAAGTTTGACGTGATTTGTTAATTAGCTTCGTTACTACAGACACAGACTCCCAGTAGCCAGTCCTCATCAGCTGCTTACATTTGATGCTTCCTGCTGGAAGGGGGGAACAAAAACAAAACAAAACAATGAAGTTACCGCAAGACCTTTTAAGATAGTTTTTAATACTATTTTATCGCCATTCTGAAAGGATGAACATTTGCTTTTGAAAAATATGTATGATGCTGGACTCTCCAAAGCACTAATCTTCTTGCCTGACTGCACTCTGAAGCCTGGACAGCTTTGCAAGTAATTGAGGATAAAACCGAATATATTGTATTTGAAGAAGAAGGAGAGAAAAAAAACATGGCAGTTGAAGGCCGAATAACAATTCTTGACGTTGGACTGATTGCCATGGTGGTTTTCCTGGGTCCTGTGGCTGGTAAGTAATAGTTAACAGATAGCAGCAATAGAAAGAATGACAGCAAATATTATAGAATTACAGCAGAATTGCTGTCCACACCCTCGTTTTCCAAATCCCTCCATATCCTCTCAAAGTCAAGGCGTAATTAATTGTATGTTACTGCATGTGTGTGTGTGCGTGTGTGCGCGTGCGCGCGTCCTGCCAGTGTTGTAGTGAATTCACTGCCACCCACATCCATCAGGAACTCTTCATTTCCTGAGAGTGAGTGCTTGTGTATTTGTGGATAAAAGTAACAAAGCGAGGTGTGAGAGTCAGTAAAAACCACACTTTTTATGTTGTGTGTGGATAGATGCATCTATACACACACACACACACACACACACACACACACACACACACACACACATTAAGTAAAATATTGATTTACGTACCCCCCCCCCATGTTTCGAACCAAAACAGTATATTTTTATTGACCTATTGTTGTTGTTTTTCTTTTCAAATAAATGCTGTAATAATATTTGAAATAATCATATATAATTGAAGATTCTTATTTGAAATATGAAAACACATTAACAGTAGCTTATACAATAATACACAAATTAGCACTTTTAGTTAAAATATCAAAACACTTACATATTAATTTAAAAACTGAAAGGAACTTTGAAGTGGTATCTTCATTGCTTGTTTTTGCAGAGCTATAATTCCCAGCATAAATGATATTTGTTTTGCCAAGCATTCATTAACACGACAGTGTGGTCACCTGTCTGAAGGATTAAAAAATAATACATTTGCATTCAAATGAGGTGTTGTTGATGCCAAGTGAATTTGATTATGCCCTAAAACAAATAGAATTCACATTCCTTCGTCCTTCGTTTTATTCCCTTCTTTATCACGGGTCGCCATAGTTGACAACAAAATGTGATAATTTGTATGGCCTTCTTGATTTGTCCTATTAATTACCATTTAAATTTTCCTCCCAACATGTCCATATTACTGTGTACTCATTTTAGTAAATTATTTAAAATTATTTTGTCAGAATAGTTTGCCTATGGTATTGAGTAATCTAACATTAAAATACATAAACCAGATTTGCACGAATATTTGATTGTATAGAATCCTGTAGAAAATATTTATTTAAAAACAAGATGGATTCTGTTTGTCACGTTGTAGTCATTTACACTGCGCACTGTATACACACACACA
>CAIGQW010055671.1:6284289-6303716 GCA_903798125.1 Danio choprae | reverse complement strand
ACCGGAGCACCCGAAGGAAACCCACGCCAACACGGGGAGAACATGTTTCTCCCCGTGTTGGCGTGTGTTCCAAAGAAAAGAATGATTGGTCCATATTTTAAATTTCTTTCCAGAGGGGTCATGTTTTGATCTTTGATTGGTCTCACACAGTCAAGTGATACAATTTCGCAGGTCAGAGTTCACCAAGCTTGAACTCTGCAACGCATCGAACTGCAAAACCTGTTGCACAACCTTACGTTTACGGTCTGTCGCATTCGCATGCATATGAATGGAAGTCTATGGAGAAAAAAGTGCAGTGTGACCACGGCTTTTCTCGTTGTTGAGTGTGGGCAATGTTGTAAAGGCCAACCAGAATGTATTTATTGGGCCAAATTAAAGAAAAATTTGAAGGAGCATAAAAAATTGATTACTGGTGGATGGACTAAATGGATTAACATGTTGGTTGAAGAAAGCGAAGTGAAAAAGAGCGGATCTAATGAAGCGTACAATACCAGACAATGGATACATTTACACGCAACTAAATAATCCATTACTAAATAGACTGACGTCTCAATCTGTCTGACAAGCCTTCCCGTTAACACCTTTATTAAACCGATTGAGTTTGATCTAGCTTGGATTATAAAGTAAAGCTTTTCTAATCTGATCTAGAGGACATGTAAACGATTGATTGGATTGAAAACCAGAAAAGGTTTAAACTAGAATGTTGTGCACATACGCAGTACTGTAGAAATGATAAAATGTTGTATGACAAGCTGCATTATTTTATTTGCTGGTAACAAATCTTCAAATGTGTTCCAAAGAAAATTAATTCCGACTGAAACAAAAGTAGGCCTCACGGTGTCACAGTGGGTAGCACGTTGGCCTCAGAGCAAGAAGGTCGCTGGTTCGAGTCTCGGCTGGGTCAGTTGGCGTTTCTGTGTGGAGTTTGCATGTTCTCCCCGTGTTGGCGTGGGTTTCCTCCAGGTGCTCCGGTTTCCCCCACAAGTCCAAAGACATGCAGTATTGGTGAATTGGGTAAGCTAAAATTGTCCATAGTGTATGTGTGTGAATGAGTGTGTATGGATGTTTCCCAGTGATGGGTTGCAGCTGGAAGGGCATCCGCTGCGTAAAACATGTGCTGGATAAGTTGGCGGTTTATTCCGCTGTGGCGACCCCAGATTAATAAAGGGATTAAGCCGAAATGAAAATGAATGAATGAATGAATGAAACAAAAGTGTCAATGTGAATATAGCCAATGAACAAACTGAAATGAGAGCTATATATTCAAAACAGACTAACACAATTAAAATCAAGAACAGGTGTGTCAAATCAATCAAACAATGAGTAACTGTGAAGACAAAAAAACACAGGAAAGACCATGGAAATGCACCAGAAATAATAACAGAATGTGACCTTTGTTCTGGCACTTCTTAAAGGGTGTTTTCACAGCCAGTTTGCACTCTTGCATTCTTGCTCTTGCATCTCGGGCTGATGGTATTGTGAATGTGAACACCCAACACCCCAAATCAGTTGAGGCTCCTCAGGTGATAGTTACACTATGTAAAATATATATGTTTTATTACGGTAATGCCAGGCATCCACACTACTCCAGCCTCTTCAACCCATGAAAACAGAGCATTTTGAAAATAGTGAAGATCCCGTTTTATGTAGTAAATGCTGGTGTTCCATTTCAGTGTATACTGGCTAAAATGGTCTTCTGGACTTTTGTGTATCTATTTGTCTAGTCCAGGGGTGTCCAAACTCGGTCCTGGAGGGCTGGTGTCCTGCTGAGTTTCAACACACCTGCCAGGAAATTTCTAGTATATATACTAAGAGCTTGATTAGCTGGTTTCAGGTGTGTTTGATTAGGGTTGGAGCTAAACTCTCCAGAACATCAAACCTCCAGGACTGAGTTTGGACACCCCTGGTCTAGCCACTTTCATATGAGCATTACACAAGCAGTATATGGCAGGAAGGAAGGCACATACCCAGAGAGCTTTCTGAAACATAGTAAAAACGCCAGTCTGGACGAGGAGTGGTTTCCCTTTTTCAAAATGCGGTTTTAAAATGAAATTGCACTAGTGCATACACAGTCTGTTTCTCAGCCAGAGACCTGAGGCTCACTAGGGTGCCACTGTGACTTTCAGACTTGAATTAATGAATTAAAACAAGCATTAAATAAGTAAAATAATATAGCCTTTCTTTAGAGAACCATAATTCCTACTGACTTGCATATAAAGAAGCATTATTATAAAAGTGTGATTTCTAGACCGAGAGTCATATAAATGAACATTTGCCATGAGCACTTTTATAATGAATATACATTTCTCTATAATACAATATACAGCTCTAAAATATTTTATGGAGTAGTTACAGTTGTTAGTTAAAAATACATCTAAAAAATTAAACACAGGCCCATTGTGAAAACATACCACCGTATATATTTCTGGAGAGCGCGAATTATGTAGCCAGAGCTATGTATGGCTGCATTTTGTCTTTAAAATGAACGCTACAAGGTGGTATCGGTCGGTCGGTCAGTCAGTCAGTCAGTCAGTCCGGCCTCTGGTGGATTTATGCGAGAAGAGCAAGTGCGAATGGCACTCATGAGAGAAATTTGAGATCGGAAAAAGCATACACAGCGGCTTCTGGTGGATTTGCGGAAACAAAAACTGCAAAAAAACGTACCTCCTGGGACGTATTTCGCACTGTTCAGAAATGTATGCAGGGGTACCTATCAATAATGAGCCTGGGTTGAATAAAATCATCCAGTAAATTGCAAAATGCTTAAGGAACATTTCTCTAAAAGGAACTAAAAAAAGTATTTTACTTGTACATATCTGAGCAGGTAAATAAAAAACGAATAACCTAGTCTTATAATACTAGTTGGTCAGACGATTTCTTAAAGTTATTGTTCACATAAAACACACTAAAAAAATATCTGTTAATGAACAGTTTCCGTATTTTGTGATTCACAAGTGTTTTCCGTTTATTTACGATTGTGAATCGCATTATGGGATGTTGATCTCTGCTCTGTTAAACTGTAGAGTTTTCAACATCAAAAGTTGACAAAGTGACTTTGACTGACATCTTAGTAGTTTGAAATAATATGATGTACAATAAATAATATAAAGACAAACGAGTCTGTAAAATAACAGAAAATGTATTGGCAGCTTATTACAAGGATTTTGTACCATAATATACAACACCAACCCAGACAATATATCACTTTAAACTAATAAAAATGTTAATAAAAGTCACCTTTTCAATCTTTTTATGGTTAAAAGTTGTTGGATTAAAGATTCAAGGTCCCTTAATGCAATTCAGAAGCATAAATAAATGGGGAAAAATAAAAACATGACTCACAAAATACAGAAAACTGCTTTTACAGTGTATAAAAAGCAATCAAGATTAATGTAATTCGCAACACAATGCCAAAAATGTATTTGTCTTGATTTTTTTAAACTTGTGTGCTTTTTGGCTGAATTGGAATGAATTGCCAACAGCATTGGGCATACAGGTTAAGGTCAGTATTTTCGTTAAATAATTCATACAATTTTTTCACCAGACCCTGTGTTTCTTTTAAACAAAGTGGGTGTAAAAACACCCTCTGATTTTCCACTTTACATCAATGCATTTTAGTCACATTTCCATTTGATCTGCAACATTTTTCCACCAGAGCTATGTGTGTGCATCTGTGCGTCTGTGTGTGCATCTGTGTGTCTGCGTCTGTGTGTGTGTGCAGTTTCCTCCCCTATAATTCTCCTTTTGTGTGTGACAGCAATTATGTGTGTGCTTCCTGAAATAGTTATTGCATTCCATAGTGAGGGACTGAGTTTTTGTGTTTTGTGTGTTTTTTTTTTAATACACTGTACATTTGAACTTGAATAACCCCAGTGTTGTGAAGTTGCGAAGCATTCAGACAATGTTCTTTCAGTTGTGTATTTCTGATTTGTCCCGTACTTCCTGTGGTGCGTTGATAAGGGCAGTTTATCCGTGAAAAGGCTTTGTTTACATACCAAGGTTTAAAGGAATATTTCCCTCCAAAAAGAAAAATTTGTCGTGAAGTACTCATCTCCACCTTATTCCAGGCTTTTTTTCAACAACTGGGCTATTGTCAGCAAAATATCAAGAGTTTTGAATAGAAAAGTAGATGGCTAGTCTACAGATTATTGGCTGGTGTGTTAGGTCGACCTAAAAGCGAACCTAGTGGAAAAAAGTCAGCTCATCTTCTGTTTCTGGCCTTGAAAATTGACACCAATCTCAAGATAAAGTGAACAAGGAGCGCTTTGATTTTTATGAATGTACAATATATTCGCAACAGTTTAGTAATTAGCTTTAAAGTTAATTTAGAACGGTCACATTTTCAAAAACGAGTTTTTTTTTGTTAGGGATGTCCCATAAGCCAGTTTCAAACATTGGTATTGGAGTGGGGCCTCACAGTGGCGCAGTGGGTAGCACGTTCGCCTCACAGCAAGAAGTCGCTGGTTCGAGCCTCGGCTGGGTCAGTTGGCGTTTCTGTGTGGAGTTTGCATGTTCTCCCTGTGTTGGCGTGGGTTTCCTCCGGGTGCTCCGGTTTCCCCCACAAGTCCAAAGACATGCGGTACAGGTGAATTGGGTAGACTAAATTGTCCGTAGTGTATGAGTGAGAATGGGTGTGTATGGATGTTTCCCAGAGATGGGTTGCAGCTGGAAGGGCATCCGCTGCGTAAAACATATGCTGGATAAGTTGGCGGTTCATTCCGCTGTGGCGACCCCAGATTAATAAAGGGACTAAGCCGAAATGAAAATGAATGAATGAATGGTATTGGAGTGGCATTTTTTTAAAAGCAGATTGTATTAATTGATTGAAGTCTGATCCCTCCACATCTACTTTTATGTGTGTCGTAAGCAGAGAGCGCAGTTTTTGACAAGAATGTCTGCTGTGTGGAAATTAGTGGCGTAACGGATCACAAATCTCACGGTTCGGATCACAGTACGGTTTTTGGGTCATGGATCGGACCATTTTTCGGATCAGCAAAAAAGGGAGGAGACAAATGTAATTTGCTTTCCATTTATACAAAAGTATTACTGCAAAAACCATTGATATTAACAAACATAACTTGTAATTGTAATATAAATAAAAATCAAGAAAGAACCAGCTGAAAAAAAGGAAAATGTTTATTATGAAAAATGATCTCTGCTACCGTTGCTGATATTGCTAAATATAGAATCTTGTATACAACATATATTTATTTTCAATTAATTATTCAACAATTCACACATAAAACTTCATGTTTCAGGCCTCACAGTGGCGCAGTGGGTAGCACGTTCGCCTCACAGCAAGAAGTCGCTGGTTCGAGCCTCGGCTGGGTCAGTTGGCATTTCCAGTGTGGAGTTTGCATGTTTTCCCTGTGTTGGCGTGGGTTTCCTCCGGGTGCTCCGGTTTCCCCCACAAGTCCAAAGACATGCGGTACAGGTGAATTGGGTAGACTAAATTGTCCGTAGTGTATGAGTGTGAATGGGTGTGTATGGATGTTTCCCAGAGATGGGTTGCAGCTGGAAGGGCATCCGCTGCGTAAAACAAAGTTGGCGGTTCATTCCGCTGTGGCGACCCCAGATTAATAAAGGGACTAAGCCGAAATGAAAATGAATGAATGAATGAACTTCATGTTTCATTATAGGTGTATCATTTTTGAAAACCTATTCAGTGACATCATTTTGATGGTTGTTTGTCGCCACCCATTGGTTACACAATGTAATTGCTACAACATACACCAGCGTCAAGTTCTATTAAACAGGGATTTTAATCTTTACCATAAACATCAGTGTTTATATCTGAACTATAAACTGTAATCCCAGTACTTCTTTGTTATTTAATTCTTTGTAACTAACTGAAAAAGTGTAAAAACTGAATGTCCCTCGATCAAAAGCAGATTTGAATGCAGCGCTTCGAGGGATTAATAAACATGCAAATCATTATCATTTATCTTTCATGTTGCGCGGGTTTGAATTGAGATAACGATCTTTTAATGTTTAATTGTGCAACTTTACACTGAATGCATTAATGCAGGCTAAACAAGCAGTGACAGAAAACCATAGGATTTATTTTTTATTTAATTTGTTTGCAGTAACTCGTTTGAATTTAAGTGTATTATCTTTCTATTCCTAAATATATCAGGTGACCAATCTCTTATTTTAATGGATATAACTGTTTAATAAAACTGTTTTGTCAAAATTCACCAAAGCTTATCAGCTATATTCACTGAGAAATGGATAAAAAAGTTAATTTTCAGTTAAAATGAGTGCACTCATTTATGCTGGGCACTGTATAGCATGGTAAAAAATATCTGTGTGGTATTTTGAGATAAAATTTCACAATCTGGGGGCAACCAAAACATCTTGTATTACATCGTATTTCGTGTATTACATCTTGTAAAAAGGTAGAGGTCCCATTTAAAGATATGTAATTCGGATGAGGGCATCCGCTGTGTAAAACATATGCTGGATAAGTTGGCGGTTCATTCCACTGTGACGACCCCAGATTAATAAAGGGACTAAGCCGAAAAGAAAATGAATGAATGAATAATTCTGATGAATAATAACAAGTATGGTATATGATGTATTCATAACTTCATTTCATTTTTCTAAATATTTGATTCAAAGACACAAAATAACTACTATAATATTGATTGACAATGTGTACTTCAGGGTTTGGATGAGGATTTTGCTTTTGGCAATAGTTTCTTGTAGTTAAGCATCATTTCCTGTTTCAGTATTTACTATTATTAACTACCTGTATAACGTAAGTAGGAAAGTATTAAGAAATGTTATATGGATTAAAGACATTTATGATGTGAAAAGTCTAGACAACGTTTGGATTTTTTAGCTAAACTATCATTTTAAATACCAAAACAGCTGTGATGTTTTTATTTTTGGAATTATGGGATGGTGCTAAATAAGTCTCATTCACCTCTGACTCACACATTCTCTCTCACGCACACAAATGTCTAATTTGGGTGATATTTTTGTGTCCTCAAATGGTTAAGTAGAGCAGCTGGGTGGATGTATGGCCGGATGGACAGATTGGAAGAACGGCAAGGGAGGGTTTTTTTTTTTTGGCTGGAAGCAATAGATGTGAATCAGTATGTAGGTCGTGAGCACATTGATGTGCTTTGTAGCGCTATTAGAAGTGGAGAGTCATGAATTATCCACTTCACTGAGTTGGATTTTGTTTGCTGTTGTGCTGTAGAAGTGCTTCATAAACTGGATTGCAGTGGTATCAGATTGCCTGAGTTATAATTTAATATTTTGTAGCTTTTTTTTGATGAGGAGGGCAGTAAAATGCTGGCATGGAGCAGCTACTGTACAGCAGTACTTATCATAATCGATTTGATGCGGCAGTGAAAGTTTAATATGTATTTTTTTTTCTCTTTTTCCAACTCTTACTTTTACTTTAAACTGCAGCAATTCAGTTTTTGTCTACTCAGCCTGTCAGAAACCATCATCTTCTTGTACGCACATATACACTTGCTCTCCAGTGTGCTTGTCACTTGAATACAGAGAGGAATGAATAGACCACAGTCATTATCCCGATCTGTCGGCCTGTGTCAGAGCCTCCCATTGGCTGACGTTCATTAAGCTGATGTGTCAGCCAGAGTCAAAGAACACTATTGGCTGATTATGCGCAGGAAATTGAATATATCTTTCAGTTTAAAAGAGTAAGTGTCTGTAAATAGCATCAATATTTTGGTTATATACACACTAGCAGTCAAAAGTTTAAAATAATACAAATAAGTTAAACATTATTATTATTATTTTAATGTTTATATTATTTACAGTAGGAATGTTATAAATGAGATACATTTTTTACAGTTGAAGGTAAAACAATACATTTTAAAATATATTAAAGTAGTCTTTTTTTCATTTAATTATTTTGATTGTTTATTTAAGTAAAAAAAAGCTATTAAAATAGCTAAAAAGAATAATAAAAATACCTAAAAACAATTAGCTAATTCTTTTATCCAAAACACCTTGGGAAATCAGAAACATCACAAAAATAATACAATTGTAAAAAACAATATTTATGCAATTACTACACACTTTATTAAGCATAATTGTTTGCAAATGTTTGACAGATTCATCCTGTGATGGACAGGTGTTGCAAAACAAAGAGTATTGATATCAAACTGACTGAAGTCAAACTGACTATAATCATTGGGTCACTCAACAAAGTGTTTGTTTGGTTCTTGTTTCATTGACAAAACACAAAATTATGTCTAAACTCGCTCAATAAATTTGACCAGTTTTACCAGTTTGTTCAACTGTAATTTTCTGACTCTTCTAAAGCATAAAAATACCATACTCTGTTTGCGGTAAGAAACATGCTAAGTGTTTTGTTTATCTGAAAAACAATGCTAAAGCCAGTTATTCCCATTTGAAAAGGTGCGTTTCGTGTTGGAATGCCTGTCTTTGTTTTGGTTTCTATAACCTGCCCACTGCCAGGATTTCATTGCAGTCATGAAGGCTGCCTCAATATATGGGGACACGGCTGAGCAGCCTCTCTGAAATGAGATGCAGGATCAGAGTTATAAAAATCCACATGAGGAGGTTGTATTGGCCGAGCAACTTACATTTTCAGACTTGATTGTCAGGCATGCTTACTACTGTTGGTGTGGTCAATTTAGCAACCTGAATTTGCTGCGAGCCGTAGTCGGAGGGGCCAGGTGAAAAAACCTGTCCAATATTTAGAATTTGGATTGCAATACCATGTTCAACCACTAGTCGTTTTTACATACTGGACCTTTAAATCAGTGTCAAATTTGTGACTGCACTAATATTCGTGAAACACATCAGCACTCCTGACCATTACTAAGTGAATATATCATATCTTAGAAATATAAAACACAAACTCATTCAGGGATTATGGTTTTATAGCTATTTGATAAAGCTATTTAAAAGCTTTCTTGTAGGCTTCATCACTCAGTGAATGCTTGTAGACTTGTTTCAAGGCTTTGTAATGCGAGTAACATGCTTACTAATAATAATGTTAGCTTACACATCTTTAAAACAGCAATTACAATATTATCACACAACCCTAGTGCACACAAATAAATAATTCAAGAATAATATATTATACATTTTCTAAGTGCGTGCACATATAACCCGTCAGTTAGAATAATGCAGATGAGCTGAGACATGCGTTGTGTGTTTAGAACAGTAAAGCCCCCTGGGTAACTGCTCAGTTGTGTTGCTATTAGAGTGCATTCATAACCTCCTCCACAAGTCGAGCAGAGAAACAGGCCACTGTGGACATCATAGCTAAGCATGACCTTGGACAACATAATCTCTGAAAGTTGTGCTCCCTTCCGAGATCAGCGTTATCTGCATTCCTCACGATAACGTCTTCAATCTGCAGGCCTTAAGAAAAAACAATGATCATGCTTGCTGGAAAAAAAACAACATCACCTGCATCCCAGTGTGTGCAAGATGCTTAGGGATGTTTGGTTCTCACAAAGTCCGTCTGGCTGAGGTGATGTTTTCTCAAAACAAATGATGACTACAGAAGAATAGAAGTTGTTTCTCTAGCCTGTTCTTTTTCTTCTGTATGCTCTTGGGAAGGTTGTGCTGAACTTTGGTTATCATGACGTTCAAACCCCCCTAATATCCAAGCAGACAAATCTATCATGTAAAACAAAGGTCTTCATAAAGTATACTTAAAGGTCCCGTGAAATTAAAATAATTTTTTTTATGTTAGTTTCAGTCTGTTAATTGTAAGGATGTCTATAAGCTAGTGTGCTCCAAAACAGTGACAAAATTCGCATTTAGAAAATCTAAAACCGATATAAACATCCAAAGCGTGCAGTTTGTCACTTCCGCCCAAATCAATTTAAGATTTTTTTCATGTCACCTCATACTTCAGTTTCTCATTTAATCTTTACCAATCAAATGCTCTCTAGTATATTACATGCTCCGGCCCTTCAAGACGCTTCTCATTTGCTCTCCATTTGATGTGCTTGAGCTCAACCACTCTCTCTCTGGCAGAGCTGTGAAAAAAACAAAACGCCATTGGCTGTTTTTTTTAAGGGGAGGGGCTACTATATGCCCCACCCTCTTTTCATTTTTCAGTTGAAATTACGTCAAACATCGAATAAAAAATGCACATTTCAGTGCACTTCACGAGACCTTTAAATGGTCATTTTAATGGTATTTTTTAGTGATCTTTTATTTTATACATTTATATATCAATTTATTTATCATAGATCTTTATTGTTTAGATCAGACGATATTTTTATGAACAGTAGGATACATTAAAAATATGTTGTTATTGCAGTTGACACAACTTGCCAGTACACTCTAAGAAAAGCTGGGTTTTGAATCAATGTTGGGGTCAAATATTGACAAACACAACCATTGGGTTAAAAGTATAATTTGATTATAATTGAAAAACAAAATAACAACCCAATTTTGGGTTTGTCCATATTTGAGCCAACATTGGGTTACAACAACCCAGCATTTTTAAGAGTGGATCTTGTGATTCACAGGTGTTTTTGGTTTATTAGACTTTAGAATTGCATAATGGAACTTTGAGCTCAGGCTGCACGGTGGCGCAGTGGGTAGCACAATCGCCTCACAGCAAGAAGGTCGCTGGTTCAAGCCTTGGCTGGGTCAGTTGGCATTTCTGTGTGGAGTTGGCATGTTCTCCCCCTGTTCGCGTGAATTGGGTAAGCTAAATTGTCCATAGTGTATGTGTGTGTGAATGAGTGTGTGTGGATGTTTGCCAGTGATGGGTTGCAGTTGGAAGGGCATCCGTTGCGTAAAACATATGCTGGATAAGTTGGCGGTTCATTCTGCTGTGGCGACCCCAGATTAATAAAGGGACTAAGACGAAAAGAAAATGAATGAATGAATGAACTTTGAGCTCAGCTTCATAAATTTTTGACGTTGAAAATACAATTTAACAAACTGACTTTTATTTACATCTTAAATAGTTTGAAATAATATGTTGTGTAAGCAATAATATATAAAATAGCTAAAAAAAATACTGGCAGCTCTTTGCAGACTTAAACTGCAAAAATTTTCATTAAAGTCATTTTACTTGAATTTTTCATCATCAGAAGCAAATTTTAAGGTCTCATAATACCATATGAAACCATAAATAAACAGTAAACACTCAAAGGAATTAATCTCAAAGTGCATCCAAAGTAAATTTATTCAGCAGACTTGAATTCATTCATGTTTTGTTATGACATACAGAGCCGTTCCTCCCTATGGACATGCATTGTAAACCATCAGGGGCCCCGCTTTGATATCAAACATGATATAATGATGAGCTTGTCATTCACAAGAGATTTGTTCACTGCTCTTCACTGAACAACTGTAGTAAGTTTAATTAGAATCAAAGTACAATTCATTGATACAGTGAAGATAATACGCAGTGAAATTTGCTTATTCAATTTAATCTTTTTATATTAGGTTATTGCTTTTAATAGTCTAAAATATATATATATATATATTTTATTTATACTATCGTTTGCAGTTTCTTTGATATTTCCTTGTTTGTTGATATGAAATGGGTCTGAATGACCAGATTAAGGGGTTTGGGGTCATTCAGGGATTTTTATTAACACACTGTTGGGGGCCCTAAGTCTACAGTCGGCTCTGATAATGTAACAAAGTACGTGATGACTTATGCTTAAACAATCAGGAAAGCAGAAATCTTGATCTAGATTTACTGCTGTGACATCATTTCGGATTTCCCCATCCATCCATCTGCACCTCATCTGCTGACCACAATACACCAATTTCAAGTTGCATATGACAGTCATTTAACATGGTGACTGCTTGCTGACTATTCATTTAAATCTAGTCACAAATCTAATGACGCAGGTAGTGATGAATCTCTTAGGCCCATCAGTGATCTGCCCACCACTGCCCATCAGTGACCTATTACATGTCACATTTTAGTATTGGTACAGCTTGGATAAAACCTCAGCAGAGGAGAACTAGTATCAGTTATTACTAGGTACTTTACACATTAGAACACCCCTCCCCCCAAACCAGATGTACCATATGCCTGTCTCTTTATCTTTTGTGTCTTTTAGGGCTGCACAATATATATAGTTTAGCGTTCATATCGCAATGTACAATAGTCACAATAGTCTGGATTATGGTTGACCAGGTTCTACAGTTCAGAACACATGAGATTTTGTGGATCCATTGTGAAGTTTAATCCTAATAGAGTGGAAATTATCATTTGCATGTATTATTAGGGCCTCTAACTGTTTTTTTTTTGTAATCATTTCAAGCAAGCGTGTAGCTTTAACAAATGCTAATTGTTTTTATTTATTTATGCAATGAAGACTAGGGCTGCACAATATATCGTTTCAGCATCGATATCACAATGTGCACATTTGCAATAGTCACATCGCAGGATATACAATGTTAAGTCTGAATTATATTTGAGACTTTTTGTATTATATTATATTTTGAATTATATTTTGAGAATTTTTTCTAGTCTCAAACCGAAACCGAAATCTCAAACCGAAAACAAGATTATTTTACTTAACCCACTGGCAGTTTATTTTACTTGTTTTATTATTGACTTAATTTTGACCTATTACCTCTGAAAATAAAAACAACTTGATTTAAGAATTTAGTTATTTGGACTATAAACAAGACAAAAACTCCAAGTCAGAGAGGTTTTTTGCAGTCTGATTATTCAATTTCTGTACCTGAATACTATTAGACTCTTCAGAAAAACGTTAAATAGAACTATTCAAACCATCTGGTGAAACTGTATTCACATTGCAATACATATTTTTCTAAAATTGTGCAGCCCTAATGAAGACTATATAATTTTATTTTACATTTGATTAAACAATTTCTGTACCTAAAAAACTGTTAAGGCCAGGACACACCAAGCCGATGAACGGCTGTTGGGCTTTGACAGGTCGGTCGATGGTCAGCGTCGGCCAAGCTAGTTGGTTTGTTGTGTTTCACATTTCGCCTCTTGTCGAGTTAACGTCAGACTGATTTGGCCCAATTCAGTATGTAGAATCGGCCCGAAAAAATGTTGGCTGAAGAAATCGCTCTGATTGGTTTTTCAGCAACGAATCAATTCAATTCAATTCAATTCAAGTTTATTTATATAGCGCTTTTTACAATGTAGATTGTGTCAAAGCAGCTTAACAAGTTCAATTAAAGTCCACATTTTTGAGTTTAGTTCAGTTCAGTTCAGTTTAGTTCAGTTCAGTGTGGCTTAAGTTTCACTGGTGAAAGTTCAAACACTGAAGAGCAAATCCACCGAAGCGCAGCTCCACAAATCCAAGCAGGCCAGTGGCAACAGTGGAGGAAAAAAAACTTCACCAATTGACGAAGTGAAGGGAAAAAAAAAACCTCGAGAGAAAGCAGGCTATGTTAGGCATGGTCATTTCCTCTGGCCAAACTTCCTATGTGGAGCTGCAGTGACAGGTCAGAGTGTGAGATAAAAAACTGAAGTGACGTAGCAAGTAAACAATTCAAGTCAAGAAGGTTCACACAAAGATTCCAACTCTAATTTCACTACATTTGTCAAATATTTGAAAACTATATGGTAGGCCTGCATGATTAATCGTTTTTAAACCGAAATCTCGATTTGAAATTGTGCGATTTTCAAAATGCAAAAGCTCTGATTATGTCAATGCCTTATCAAATATGGTAACAAGCATACCATTTTTAAAAGCTCTGACAGTTCATATAAATTCATTGAAAAAAATGGCAACAATGTTAAGAAGTTTTAAATAAACAGTAGGCCTAGCATGCAGCGTACTTTGTGATTATGCTTGGTCTTTTTTTTTTTTTTATCTTAAAAATTAAGTACAAATTTTGATTAGATTTTTTTGCAATTAGATTTTTTCTTCAAATCGTGCAGCTCTACTATATGGATTATTAGATTATCAGACATATTTGCAAGAGCAAATCCATTTGTGGTGAGTGACAAGTACTGTGAAAATGGTACTAAATGCTGTTTTGTTTACACTTTGCATGTGTGCATCAGAAGTTCCAATACCCTTTTGTAGAATAAGAAAACAGACCCTCGTGGGTGTGGAAAGACATGTCCTCTTATGCAGGCGCAGAACACATGCTCTCAGCTCAGTCGGCTGCCGTCTGTTTGGTGTGTTCACAGACAGATTATTGGTCCAGACGCAAGCCGACATGAGGTGACAACACACTTGTGTTTCATCTGTTCTAGTTGTTGGCCTCCGGCTTGCTCTGTCACTGCCTACAGACACCCTCTATTGTATTTATTTGTGCATTTTATTGAGATGTGCTCTCCTACAAAATCATCACATTTAATACATACATAAATTCTATTCAATTCTATTCAGTTCATCTGGTGTAACTCAACTAAACAAAACATCTCAATGTCATTTTTTTCCCAATATCATGCAGCTCCAGTGTCTTTGTTTCACATTTGATCTTCTTCCATCTCTGTGGTTTCAGCGGCACAGAGTGAGCAGAGAGAGTGTGCGTATGCAGAGCAGCCACAGGGTCTGGCCGAGCGCATTGGTGGGCGTGGGGAGGGACTTGTCTTTCATGAGAACTCTACCATTCGCTGTTATCAAGGACTTCGCTGCTTTGGACTCTGGGGCAAAAAAAATAATGGAGTAGTACTAGTAAAGCAAGGTATGCAAAAACATTCCTCACACACACACACAAAAATAACTGTACCATCAGCCTCACCTTTTATTTTCTCTCCGTTTGATACAGGTTGCTGGACGAATGTTGGTGACCACCAGGAGTGCTATGACCGCTGTGTGGTGACCAACCCACCATCAGTGGCTCAGAATGGGACATACCGATTCTGTTGCTGCAACAAAGACATGTGCAACCTGAACTTCACAGAGGATTTTCCACCTCCTTCCCCGACCACCGCACAGCCCCTTCGTGAGTGTTTGGTTTATAGACACATACTATCAAAATCATCACCCTTGATCTGCAAGATATTTCAATGCAGACAAAATTTTATGCAAATGAAAGCATCAGTATATATATATATATATATATATATATATATATGCTTTGCCTTTTTTTTACCACAAGGCTTTTTTTGTCACCATTTCATAATATTTGAGACTCTACTAAACTAAATAATGTTGCCAGCTGTGTCTAGGTAAATTTTTTGTGTTTTCTTGTAGCCATAGACTTTCTAATAATAAAAAAAAAACACTTATGTAATACATTTCCATTATAGCTTTTGTGAGACCTTTTTTGATTTTTGGCCATATCTGCTACTCAGCTTTAAGACAGCCTTGGGGTAAACTTATTTATGTGTAAAAGTTATAATGTTGTTATAATATTTACAAAGGCAGGGTTTAACTATTTTATGCAGTAACATACAAAGGAATGACTTACAAAATCACATTGGCATTGAATAATCCGCTTGTTAAGTCTGACGTCACACGAAGCAGCTTCCGGATCCAAGGTCTCTATCAAACTGTATGGGGAGACTCAACAAATGGTAATAATAAACGTTTACAAAGTGCTGTAATACTTTCAAAAATTATAATCGCAATATTTATAACCATGCCTAATATCAGATGGCCAGAAAGGGATACACATTTTATAAATTGTTAAAATATTGATATCTGTGATGCAGCAAGTCCAGAGACTGTTGTGTACACCATGATTTTATTTTAAAAAATCACTTTAATGTGTGATGTGACTAAAAAGTGGCCATAAACGAATGTTTTCTCAATTCAAATGAGAAACGGCTTGGACCCGGAAACAGTATTTGTGTGATTATCTTAAAATTTTCATGTGCAAAATTATTCACCCCCCTCCCCCAATGTTTGACCATGGGGTTCTTCTGTTCATAAGCTTTGCCTTTTTTTGAACCACAAGGCTTTTTTTGTCACATTTGAAAATATTTGAGACTCTACTAAATAATGTTACCAGCTGTGTGGCAACATTATTTAGACGAATATGTTATTTAGAACATTATCTAGATGAATTTTTGGCTATATTTGCTCAGCTTTAAGACAGCCTTGGGGTAAATTTATTTATGTGTAAAAGTTATAGTGTTGTTATAGTATTTCCAAAGGCATGGTTTAACTATTTTATGCAGTAACATACAAAGGAATGACTTACAAAATCACATTGGGAATAATTCTGACATAAGTGTATTAGAAAAAAAATCCTAAACTTGAAATACATTTTATTACACAGTGACAATATGCCCTTAATATGCCTAAACTGTTACAAGTGCAATTAAAAAAAATGCAAAGAATTCTGGTTCTTCTGAAAAGACGACATTTGTTAGTTGTTTCAGTCTTAGGGGGCTAAATAAGTTTGGTTACAACTGTACATAATGTTCGGTAAACAGAAACACGCAGTACAGTAGGTGCAAATGACTTCACTTTCTAGTGCACGAATTAACATTTTGTCTTTGAATCTTTCAAGAATCGCGCCAACTATACAGAGAGGAAGTCATAGTTGTTGCCTTAGCAACTGTATCCATGGTTGCTGTCCTCGTCATTCTGCTTTTTTTCGGGTACCGCATGCTAAGAGGTACGTTTCTGTAATGATGTTATGGTGCCTTAAATGATAATGAAATGAATTATATTTGCACTTTGATAAACTGTATATGTGTGTGTTTTCCAGGACGTGGTAAACACTCACTGCATACTTTGAATATTCTGGAGACAGCACTTTCACCTCCTTCTTTGGATCTAGACAACCTCACATTGCAGGAGGTAAAAGACAGCTTTTTAAGCAAATAAAATTGGGTGTAAACACCAGTGGAATATGTGAGAAATTTAATTTGATTAAAAACCATGTAAATACAGAGAAGCTAATTTATACCAATAGGTGGCATTGGAGATTCTGTACTACAGTATTTATTAACTAGACAGTAAATTTCATTTAGACGAACCAAGCTAAAGCTAAATGTTAAACCTACATTGAAATAAATAGAAAGAAAGATAGAAAGCAATAAAGATTAATCTTGTGTCTGGCATGGTCACATTGTCATTATAAATTAACATTTTGTTAGCATGGTTTTAGCATTTTTTTCATGTTGCTAGCATTAGCATGTTTAACATTAGGTTGTTAGCTTAAATTAACATGCAAGTAGCATATCTCTAACATGTTTTAATATTTTTGGGTCCCCCTATAGGACCCTGTGTGATCCTATTGTTTCACTGGAGTTGTAATAGGTATAGCTTGTAGCGTCTGATTATAAAGTATAATATTACAACTATTAATTCTGTGCAATCACGTTCTAATTTATATTATATAGAAAAAAATTGACCATTTCATTTCACCATTATAATGATATTAATAAGTGTTATATTGCCCCTTTCATATACTGATGTATAATTAAAGCCATGGAATATGAAATTGAGCATTTGTCTTTTATATTGTTAGCCCAGTTACCCTATGTGCTAGCATAATCATACATCTACTGTTAGTTACCTAGCTACAACAAGCTATCACAGCTCTGATTATCCACACAACAAGGTATCACAATAATAGCTTTTGATCAGACATTTACCACAGATGATCCCTTGGGGTCCTAAGTGCACTCAATTCCAGGGGAACTAGATTTTTCACCACACCAGCAGCACTCTTACTATGTTGCTAGCATGTTGTAACTGTTGTTAATGTTTCCAGCATGTTGACATGTTGCTATCATGAATTAGCATGTTATTGGCATGTTTAAAATGTCATTAGCCTGAAATAGCTTGCAAGTAACATGTTTCTAGTAGGTTTTAACATTTTGCCAGGTTACTATTGCAAGCAATCAATCCAGCACTGGCTAGAATATTTCTAGCATTGTTAGCACAAAGCTAACACAAATGTTTCTAGCATGTTTTAATGTGTAATACATTTTTATCTCTTTTCACATGTTTCTCACTTGTTGTTTTCCTCTTTCTGTTCCTCACAGTTGATTGGCCGGGGCCGGTACGGTACAGTGTATCGAGGTTCGCTGGATGACCGATCTGTGGCAGTGAAAGTTTTCATTTCTGCTAACCGCCAGCAGTTCACTAATGAGCGTATGATTTATCGCCTCCTCCTGGATCACGAGAACATAGCGCGCTTCTTAGAGAGCGAGGAGCGCGTCGGCACAGAAGGTCGGACAGAGTTTCTCCTTCTGCTGGAGTTTTATCCTCATGTGAGTATCGCAAAAAACCCTGAGGAGCCCAAAGCTCTCACCTAGAAAAGCGCTAAGACCCAGTTATTTAGTCTGCTCGTGTGTTTTTTCCCTTCTCGCATTCTTTCTTCTCTGCATCAAAAGTGCAAGCGCACGCATTTATATTGTGGCTATATTTAGAGACCTGAGGGATCTGATGTCATGTTTGATCTTGTGGCAACAGCAGCTTCACAAGTGCAATATGATATCTTCAGATATCACCTAAAACTCTCTCACTCTCTCATCCTTTTACTTCAATTTATTTTAGCTTATGAAACAAAAACAAAAAGACTTGGAATATCCTCATTTTACCTCACTCGCTCTCCGCATACTCACACCCACAAACACTTTGCTGATTTCATGGAGGAAGAGAGAGCTTATTGACTGAGCTGAGAACTTTTCAATTATTCATAACCGTGGGCTTTCAGCCTGTACTTCCTGTGGGCTCACCTCAAGCCAGGTTGCCATAGCGACAAGAGGCATCCCTGAAGGTAGTCCTGAGGTGCAGCAATAATTGTGCCACTCTCGTAACTTTGAGATACAGCACCTCTTTTTTTCCTTGCTCTGCGCTTGAAGCTCGTCCTCCCTCGTTTCCCCCCCTCCCCCGATGTTTTTCCAGTGCGTTCCGCCCTGTACTTTGCAGATGATTTCCTCTGAATAGAGTCCTCCCTCTGTCTTTCCCAGGGCTCTCTGTGCACGTATCTGAGCGGCCGGACTGTGGACTGGTTGAGCTGCTGTCGTTTGGCTCTGTCTGTGACCAGAGGGTTGGCGTACCTGCATACAGAGATACAGAGAGGGGGTGAGAGCCAGAATAACACAATAGAATCCACCAAACATGAACATTTATCTTGTCATTCTGAACCCGTGGGATTTTCTGTCCTCTGTAGAAAATGAAGCACAATGTTTATTAACACAGCAAGCAGTGTTTTTATAAAATTATAATTTCAAAAATATTCAAAAGTAAAAATACATTAAAAAATGTTACAATTTCAAATAAATGCTTTTCTTTTAATCCGAAAACCCTGCAATAAATGTATCAAAATTGTCAGAAAAGTATTAACCTGTATAGCTGTTTTCAAGATTGATAACAAGAAACATGATTTTATCCAGCATATTACAATGATTTTTGAAGGATTGTGTGACATTGAGAACTAGAGTAATACATGTTGATAATTTAGCTTTACCATCACACATTAAAAAATATTCATAAATTAGGATTGTATTTTGAATTCTTATTATATTATTCAGCACTACATATTTTACTGTCAAAAATCACATCACACATATGATATATATA
>CAIGQW010055671.1:6204089-6222381 GCA_903798125.1 Danio choprae | reverse complement strand
TTATTATTATTATTATTATTATTATTATTATTATTATTATTATTATTATTATTATTATTATTATCATTTTGTGTTGGGAGGTATTACTTCAATAATTTTGTTGTTGGGATAAGTAACTGGGTAGTGGATGTGTAGTACCTCAGCATGGGGTTGCATTAAAAGGGAAAAATGTTGATTATTGTAATCTTAAATCTTTCAAAGAATTAGTTTTCACCTTGCTCTGGTGTCCCCCACAGTCCAAAGACGTACTATAACGTGAATTGGATTAACTAAATTGACTGTAGTGTAAGAGTGTGTGTATGAATGAGAGTCTATGGCTGTTTCCCAGTATTAGGTTGCGGCTGGAAGGGCATCTGCTGCGTAAAACATATGCTGGAATAGTTGGCGATTCATTCCATTGTGGCGACCCCTGATAAATAAGGGACTAAAATTCTGTTATTGTTAATTACTCACCCTTGTGTCATTCCAATCACTTGAGACCTTTGTTCATCTTCGGAACACAAATAAAGATATTTTAGATGAAAACCGAGAGCTCTCTAATGGCCAATACTATGCTTGCATTTTGCTCTGCTGACTCTAAAGGAGTTTGTTTTGGTCCTAAACACCTTTGAGCTCCCATTGGTCTGTGATATTATTCAGTGTCCTGAAACTCTGCCTTTTTTGATGTGCTTTGTATCCACACAGTTCAGAGTCAGACAGGAGAAAAACATCCAGCACAACAACACCAAGTTAGCAGCATGAATAAACTGAAGGGCCGAGTAGCAGAGCTGAAATAGATGACAGATGTATCTGCACCTGTTCTATCATTAGTGTAGAGATTTTAAAGGCTCAGAGTCGCACTCAGCAATAAGCACAACCACATCACACCACGTCTGATGAAGTTCAACATTGTTCCATTCAGTCTCTGTCCATGGCAAATAGAAAGCAATGTGGCATGCCGCTATGGTGCTTCTCGCTAGAGAAGGCTGTTTGTCTTATATGAAACTGTTTGTCTCTCACAGCCACCATTGTTGTTGTAGTCTACTCGAGCAGCGTGACACATTTACAACCCCACCTACTGCAGCATGGGGGTGTCGGAAGATTCGAAAACAGTATACTGTCATTCAGCCTTTTTCCAACTTCTTTTTGCCCTCAAACAAATAACGAAAAAGAACTTAATTTGAAGTATTCCTTGGCCTTAATGACAACACTTTGTACTAACCACGCACCCTGACCAGACGAGTAAGAGAAGACATTGGTGAATAAAGTCCTCTTTAGGTTTTTTTTGCCCCATAAGTGTTCTTGGAGCTTTGTATGATTACAGTTGAACCACTGAAGTCACATGGAATGTTTTGACAATGGTTTAGATTTTTCATTTTTGGGTGAACTAACCCTTCAAGTAAAGAGAAAGACTTGTTGAAGTTAATCTTTACTTATTTTAAAGATTTAGAAGAGTTTTAAATAATATTGGTTTTGAGACATGCACTAGAAGAGCAGCACGCTTGGGATAATGTTGGCTTTATTAACAAAGTTTATTTGTTCATTCAGCAAGCAATAATTGTGCTAATTCCAGGTCTGAGCCTTGCTTTTACTTGATCAATCTACAAAATAATAAAATCCCAAATAAAGGTGCATCTGTGGCATGTGTGCTCACAGTTATGCTCCCATGTGAGATTTTTCAAACACTTCATGAAATATTTTAGTCTGTGAAATAGTAGAGAGGATATTGTTGGCGAAAACCGGATTGAATCTATATCTCTCATGAGGAACAGGACTCAATGTCAAGTCAAGCTCGTTTCATTGTTTTATTGTTGCAAAGCAACTTTACACATGAAAAAAGCCCTAAGAGATGTGTTCCCATTCATCTCAGAGTGAGTTGTCATTGACAAAGTCATATTTTCATCCACTTCCCCAGAAGAGTAAGGCAGTAAATGTAAAGTATTTGGACAAAATGTTAATTTAGGAGTCTTTAACATTTAGATAAGCCTTATACAACCATGCTATTAAAAAACATTTATTTTGACAATTTTAACACTTAAATGACACTTTTTTCATATAATGCCATAATACTTTAAAATGTATCTTTGACATTAAAAGGGTGTGTTAATTTTTATCAATGCGGACATTTTAGTCCAACAATTCTGAGTTAAATTATTTGTTTGTACTTTTAAGTAAACAAATTTATAAAATGAGGGTGAAATATTTCCATTCCAATAAGAATACATATTTTTGGCTGAATTTATGCTGTTTGCTTTAACAAACACACATTGATTAAAATCTAATTGAAAAATACAAAATGTCCATAATCCAGATTTTAATTTAACATGAAATGTTATTTAATAAATACAGTATAGACACAGGGCCTCACAGTGGCGCAGTGGATAGCACGTTCGCCTCACAGCAAGAAGGTCGCTGGTTTGAGCTTTGGCTGGGTCAGTTGATGTTTCTGTGTGGAGTTTGCATGTTCACCCCGTGTTGGCGTGGGCTTCCTCCGGGTGCTCCGGTTTCCCCCAAAGTCCTAAGACATGCGGTATAGGTGAATTGGGTAAGCTAAATTGTCCGTAGTGTATGAGTGTGAATGGGTGTGTATGGATGTTTCCCAGAGATGGGTTGCAGCTGGAAGGACATCCGCTGCGTAAAACATATGCTGGATAAGTTGGCGGTTCATTCCGCTGTGGCGACCCCAGATTAATAAAGGGACTAAGCCGAAATGAAAATGAATGAATTAATGAATGTTATTTAATAAATACAGTATAGACACAAACCGTTTAAAATTTGGGCTAAGTAAGATTTTATAATGCTTTACAAAGAAGTATTTTACACTTATTGCAGTTTGAATTGTGAAATATTGTTAGAAGTTTAGATTTAGTTTAATATATTTTAAAATGTTAATTAATCTTTTTTTGTAGACATCAGCCTGGTTTTCAATGTCACACGTCCTTCAGAGGTCACTCTAATATCTTGGTTTGAAATATTTCTTGTTATTATTCAACGCTATTATTACTATTATCGATTGTTTTGTGAAAACTAAAACATTTTATTTGATAAATGTTCTAAACAAATAGTGAATCAAAGTATTAGTTTCTTGAAAAGTATTGATTTCTTATTAAAAAATTGTGGTGATCTCAAACCTTTTAAAATGGTGGTGTTTATACCGGCCTGATCTCACGTGGAATTGCAACTATTTTACGTTTTGTCAATTTAGTGGCTAATTATACCAAACCCCACCCCTAAACCCAACCATCATTGGGGGATGTGCAAAACATACTAAAATATACGAATGAGATTCAAATAAGCCACTAAATCAAAAAGTTATGAATTGATGTGACATTGCGTTGGTTTATACAGGAAAATATATGTACAATGTGATTTTTAATTAAAACATACAATAATTAATATATAGTGCTCAAAAAAATAAAGGGAACACTTAAACAACACAATGTAACTCCAAGTGTTCCCTTTATTATTTTGAGCAGTATATTAAAAAATAAATAAATAAAAACTAATAAAACGATTAAAGACAAGCACTGGAGTCCATCCTAAATAAAACATGGAGGGATGCAGCAGTTGTCAGTGATGTATTTCTTGCAGTCTTCAATATTGACTGTAAATGACAGTGACTCTGCAGCACAGATGAGCAGGAGATGTGGGCTCAAGCACTTGTCTGAAACATGTGCTCCATAGCAAGAGTTTGACTTCAAGTGCCACATAATCTGAGTACACTGACAACACGGCAGTTTTTTTTTCAAATTAGGACCACATTTCCACACATTGATTATTGAATATTGACCGCAGGTTAATCTTTCCTTCATTCTACTTGAATGTCCATGATTTGCAATAGTGGGATCAGATTTCACACATGCTTTGAATGGGACATGCTCAGCTCATCTCCAGATAATGTGCTGCTGTCCACAGCTCAGGCTTTCAGTGAAATGTGCGTCAAACCTTATAAACGGCTCTCATGGCGCTCTCAGCTGTTACTCAGCACCAGCTGGCTGAAGTTCAGGCCCAGTCGTGAGCCTCCCGCTGTGGATGGGTGTATGCAGTGAGGTCGAGGGCTTCTTTTTTTTTTTCCGTCATTGGTCTCCACCCTGGATCCCTGCCCTGACCCCCTTTGGGAATCTTCCCAATTATTGCGTCAAAGTGGGATTATGCAACTCACCCAAGCTAATGCTGTAGCTCAAGGGTGTGGAGAACAGAGAGAGTGAGAGAGTGTGTGTGAGTTATCGATGTGTTTCATGTGTTTTATCGGAGTTGTTCAAAGACATTATATTATTAATTGTATGCATAGAAGTGCAATAATGTCTCGTTATTAATTAGCAATGCTAGTTAAAAAGCAATTCCAGCATTATGGATGTGACATTTGCAGTAAAAACTCAAAAAATAAATTCACATGGAAAGTATATGTTAACATTATATTGAAACATCTGTTTATATTATCCAAAACTACTAACCACAGAGTTATGGGATCAGAAAAATGTCAATCTGTAAAAAATTTTTTGATTTTCTATGAGGAAAATAAACATGCGTTATGGATGTGACCAAAAAAGTATGCGATTTTACAGAATACAACATACTTTGTAGAAATTCTGTGAATTAAACTGCAAAACCCAAAAGAAATAACGCTAATCAAAAGGATAAGAGTTTGCTCACAATAGAAATAAAATCATTAAATTTATTTTATTTTACAATTTTGCGTTTAGGGACGACACAGTGGCTCAGTGGTTAGCACTGTCGCCTCACAGCAAGAAGGTCGCTGGTTTGAGCCCCGGCTGGGTCAGTTGGCGTTTCTGTGCGTTTGCATGTTCTCCCTCTGGGTGCCACGGTTTCCCCCAAAGTCTAAAGACATGCTCTATAGGTGAATAAGTGAATAAACTGAATTAGCCGTATAGTGTATGTGTGTAGATAAGTATGTATGGATCTTTCCCAGTACTGGGTTGCAGCTTGAAGGGCATCCACTGTGTAAAACATATGATGGATAAGTTGGCGGTTCATTCCGCTGTGGCGACCCCTGATGAATTAAGCTGAAGGAAAATGAATGAATTTTTCCATTTATGAGGAAAAAGCTTTGTTATGGATGTGACACCTTTCCGTTATAGATGTGACAGATGTGAAATTGGCACTTGTTTTTGGTAAATCAAATATAATTGTTTGAAAACATTGACAGAGACATTTTTGAGTATTTTTACAGAACTGTCAACTACAAGCCTAAGCAAACAACATAGAAATGGTTTCATTATTTTGCTAAAAACCTAATTTTTTTCATGGGAGAGTTGACATTTGCATGGAATTGCTCTAAAACGAATGAAAAATTGCTTCTATTCCTGAAGGTACTGTAACGTTAGTGAGATTTTAAGTGCATCTTAGAAAAGTATTGAATAGATTGTATTTCGAACTTGAAACAAGGCTCTGGATTGCTACCCCTTTTTTACAAAAACCTTTGTATTCAAATGTTATAACTTTTCAGTTCCATGAGTTTATTTTTAAACGAAACAAATTTATCATAATTTAAACATTCATAGTTTTTTTTCCTTTTTGGCAAACATATGCTGAAATGTCACTGGAGATAGGCCTATTCTTCACGACCTGGAAGTGAAAAGCTCAATTGCATGTCAAGTTTTTCAAATAAGCAAAGATCCCTACAAACGTTTCCAAAATACACTATTCTCCGAGCATCCGTTATAAACCACTGTGCATTAATTTGGACATCTAAAGCAGAAATAAGATGTTATAATGATACGTGTGCAGAGAGTGCGCATATAGGCTACACGGTGCGTTTTCTTCTTGACGCACACCTAATGTATGAGTCGCAAATAGCTTTTACCTTGATCACAATCACACTTTCAGTTTAAGATATCACTTAAAACCCCTATCTACAATTCAAGTGAATGAACTACCCAAAAGAGCTGTACAAATGATGATAAAATGCTACTAACAGTCAAAGTCTTTGGAAAGCTACATAAAAATGTCTTTTATTTAAAGAAATAACTTGTGCAATTATTAATGTGTTACACTTATAAATGTTCTCCGCCTCTGGCCCACTCAACCTTTCTACTCTCTTCGTTCACCGATATTTATGAAGATTAAACATCACGTGTAGTTCGTTGGGAAACAGTATCCTCGGAAGCATACATCAGATTTCAGCAACAGTACTTCAGCAATTGTATACATATTATATACTACCAATATAGAACTAGTCGCGTGGTAGTATGTAATTCAATTCAAATTGTGTACTGATTTCAGTTATATTTAGCAGATTCTGGCAAATACAGTTGGTCATCCGGCTATTTCGTGTATACAGTATGTATGTGTACTTTTGACATTGACCACCAGTAAACAGCCAACTTGTATGCTGCCTCCCAATTCACATATACTTACACTACGTCCTAAAAGTATGTACTTTTTTTGTGAAGGAAAAGTACATACTTTTGAGTGTCTGACAGAAGAGTATGGAAGCTTTGGCACATATTACTTCCTTATTAATGGACCGCTACGTTGCTTAGTTACGTTCCCTGTCAATAATTTCGACAAATCATCCACATTTCTTTCATATTTAATTTCCTACCATATTGGAGATGCAGCAGCAGGTTAATCTGCAGAGAAATGTCCTCAGGTCATTGGATTCTTATGCATTCAGAAGTTAATGTCCAAACACGTCTTTATATAACTTCACATTGTTGTTGCAGATGAAATCACAGAAAATATTAAACAACTTCAAATAACTTTACAGAAGTCTCTCTTTTTGAGATAATAATAATAATAATTATCTCAGATATTATTTGAGTAATAATAATAATGATAACAAAAGTAGAAGTAACAATAATAATGATAATAGTGAGGAGGTGAGGGGAGGTTGGGAAATCAGGAAGAGGACAAATAATAATAATAATAATAATAATAATAATAATAATAATAATAATAATAATAATAATAATAATAATAATAATGGTTAGAAGAAGTAGGAGAAAAAGAAGAAAGGGAAGAAAAAGAAGTAGACAAATAAGAAGGTGCAGCAGACAAAACAATAAGAAGAATAACAAGAAAAAAATTATAATAATAATGAAAATATACGAATAATAAGAATACAAAGTAAAAAAATAATATTAATAAGAAGAATAACAAAAAAACAATATTACAATAATAATAGTAATAATAATAACAATAATAATTAATTATTATTAATAATAATAGTAAGAAGAAGATTGAAAGATCAAGAAGTGGACAGATAAATGTGAAGACTATAAGATACTCATGATGATAATAATAATAATAGTAAAAAACAACAGCATTAATAATAATTTTCATATTCATATCCAATGCGCCATGTATTGTGGGCAATATTAGCGGTTAGAGTACGGACGGTTCTACACTTCAAATGTCTACCGGAAATAGTAGTAGACTATCTGGGAACTTTTGGCATACTCTTTTCAACATACTACAGTTTGGGACGTACAAACCAATTCTATTTTTGAATTCTATTTCGGATGGATAGTATGTGAATTGGGATGCAACAGTAATGTCATTGATACCCTCCATCTATTGTTTTCATTTTTATTTTATTCCATTCCTTTTCAAATAATAATGGATTTACTTATCTGCTAAATTATTACTTCAATTATTTGTTATTATTATTGTTTATTGTATAATTTAGTATTCAATTTTTGGACGATAACCCATGTCACGATGTCTTTACAATTTGCTTTTAATTGATTGAAGCACATTGTATGTTCATCCTAATAATTTTGAATAAACATGTCACAACAATAATAATATGTGTCAGTGTTCGTCCGCGTCATCATTTGTTATTGTCACGTGCTTTCTTTGTCTTCCTCCCGCCACCGTCATTGTTAATCTTTTCCACCTTGTGTCTCTTTAGCGTAATCATCCCTCTTCTATTTATACCCTTTCGTCTGTGTCCATTGTTGTCCGGTATTCTGCTTCGTGTGGTTCTGTTCCTGTGTCGTCCTGTCTTCCCGCATCCAATATCTGTTCCCCGTAAGTGTTCAATAAACCCGTTTTGTTATATATCTCGTGTTAAGTCTCGTTCTGTCACCATCCGCCACCATGGCGTTACAATATGGTTGAAATAATAATTATAAATAGCTCCTTTTTGTGCAGACTATTGTCGCCACTCTTGCCCTTCCTTAAGGTGAACTTTGACCCTTGAAAGGTGACTGCAGGAAGAGTGTGTGCGTGTGTGTGTATGTGGGTGTGTGTGTGTGTGCACATCTCCATTCTCTATTCAGTTTCTGAATATGGATGAATGTGGATTGTGTGGCATGTCGTTCTGTCGCCTGACCTTTACCGAGGACGTCAGAGTGCTGGACCACTGCAGATAAGCAGATCTGTAATTGTGTGTCTTATCCCGCTGTGTGAATGTACTTTGAAGGAAATGAGTTGTTTATAATATGAGACTATTTTTTTTTCTCTATACGGAGTTAAAGAGACAGATGGATGGATTTTTTTGTGTTTTCAAACAGTTGAAAACTTGTTTATGTTAGCTTTTGTGAGTTTTTCTAGCATTCAGACATATACTTTTAAAACTTACAGGCTTTCTCTTCAAGGATCAACAATTATTATAGAGTTAACTGTACAAAATGCTACCGTAAAACAAATGTATATTGGTTACAACTGGATTCTTAGGGGATGTATTTAGTTGTGGTTATTGAAAATACATATAAATACATTTCTCATCAGTTCTTTTTTTGTTGGACGTTTCAGAAGGAAGTTTACAGAAACTAAAGCAGCAGAAAGCACATCCTGTTTCTTTTCTGTGCTTTAAAAAACTGTTTTTTTAATAACTGTGAGTTTATAAACATGAAAATACACCCTTTACAGTTAAAAAACAATCTAATGGCCACTTTTTTTTTTTTTTACTTTTTATGGTCAAGTGTAAGTTAAAAATCAATCTGTAAAATACTAAACTTGCTACTCTATTGATTATATTTTTTCATAGTTATGATTTTTCTGTGACATCTGGGACTTTTTAGTGTCTGTGTGAAGAGGACGAGCCATTGTAGACATTCTGCCAGAACTTTCTGTTTCAATAGGAAACACATCAACACCGGCAAGGAAAATACTTATCAAGCCAGATGGTTTCACGCGGCCTCGAAATCATCTGAAGAACACTTTTTAAACTCTCTGCCTTTTCACTTACCAGTTTATTTCCATTGGTTTCATTTGACTACATTGTGTTCATCTTCCTACTGCTAATGCCTGCAGTAAGCCTAATTTAGTAAAAGAAGAAGGACTTTCAGTCTCTTTATCTGTTGTGTTCACTCATGGGCTTTGGGTGTTGCTCTTTGGCAGGTGAAACAGACAGTTAAGATCTCTGTTTCAGCGCAGAGGGAGGACAGATGAGTGTGACATAACACAATAGTGGACACACACACACACACACACACACACACATACGCACTCCCCCATACCAGAACAGCTGTGTGAAGGAGTGGTCTCTGCTTCTCCCATGCAGGAAAAAAAAGAGAGCGAGGGAGGGACTGAAGTGATAGAGGAAAACACTCTTGAAAACTCCACATGGTAAAGTTCAGCTTCAGAGAGAGAGAAGAGTGGAAGAACAGAAGGAGAGCAGGAGACGTGTGCAGTGCTGTGTGTTCAGTCTTAGGCTGGGTCTTATTTCTGCGCCTGACGTTGATTTGAGTTTGGTTTTCTGGAGGAATTGTGTGTGGTGGATCATGCAGGGCAGGGCTGGACGAGCCGCCCGTAAGGATGCAGTGTGTGAAACACCTCAGCAGGGCAGGACTCTGGGGGAGATGGAGGTGGACGGGGACACAGCAGCGCCTGTTGGAGTAAGTCTCTTATGTGGACATTAAAAAAACAAAGATGTTTATTATGTCTGTGGGTGTTGAGGCTAGACTTAAAAGTTACATTGTCAGAAAAAAAAAATATTTTGTACTTGTAGGCAGTGCCTGTACTTTTGTCTCTTTTAGTAGCTTGCAGAAGTAATATGTAGTCTTGAGGTACTTTTGAAAACTTTTATGTGTAAATAAGGTACAAAGATGTTTCCATAAAAATACGTTTTTGTTTGTTTTTCTTGAGCATTTAGTCTTTGCATTGATTTCTTTTTTTCAGGATTGCTGATAACTTTTTTTATTATTTCAGTTACAGAAAATAGTAGATTGATTTAGAGGTTTGAAAAGTAAGACTAAAACTACACTAAGAAATAAAATGAAATTATATATTAAACAAAATAAAGTCAGCATTTAAGATTGGTTTGAAACAGACTTAGTTACTATTGTAGTTTTATTAATAGTTCAAATTATTATAATTTTTTTTTATCTTTTAAATTTTAATTTTAGTGGTTTTGTTGTAGGCGGTTCATTCCACTGTGGTGACCCCTGATAAATCAGGGACTAAGCCGAAGGAAAAATAATGAATGAATGAGTTTTGTTGTATATATATTTTTTGTACTTTATTTCTTTTATAGATTTAATTTAAATATTTTAATACATTTTTGTACATATTTGCCAAAACATCTCAGTGACAACTAGTTGAATAAAGTACATTTTTAAAATATATATTTCTCTTTTTTCCACATAACTTTTATTTATATTTCAAGTACCAACATATTTTAGTTTCATGGTTTTCCTTCATGGTTTTAGTTTCAAATAGTTTTAGTTAGTTAAGTGTAATAAACCTGCGTTGTAAGATTATTTTGATTAAGTTTATTTTCCCTTCAAATACTCACTATTGTAAAACAGACTATATATATGTTTACTTTTTTTACAATATACTTTTGAGCTGTACATTAATAGGTTTTTTGCAATGTGGTGCAAAGAATTTGGGTGCGAACTATTTAATATTTAATATTTATATATCATTTAAATGACATTAGGTAATAGTTCAAAACATTATTCTCTTAATATGTTAACTTCAACATATTTTCTTAATGTGTGAAAATATAATGCAGGCAAGATTTTAGATTCACCCTATAAGTGAAAACAAACATGCAGATACATAAAGAGTGTGTGTGAGGAGGTGATGTGTGTGTTTGGAGCTGTTGCACCTGTGTTGTCGGACACCCCCTTTAATTGGCCCGTAGTGGAGCTCAGATCAGCTCACAAAGTCTCTCTTCAAAAACCTTCCTGATTTATTGAACTCCAGAATAAAGTTGTGTGTGGCTGTCTGTGTCTGTACAGCGCTGTGTGTCCGTGAGTCTGTAGCGAATCAGAGCGGGAGTACGAAGATTTACAGCGCAGTTAAACAGCGAGTGGCGTCTGCTTTTACCTTAAGATCCTCCCTCCACCCGAAGGGAGAGAGACACTTTAATGACATTCCCTTTCCCCTCCTCTTCCTCTAGCTTGACATTTGACACAACACATTTCTGCAGTCCTGCACACATAAACACATGTGTATGTGTCTGTGTGTGCAAATGAGTGTGCCAGAAGTTTGTTAGGATGTTCTCCAAAAATAACCATCAACGTCTTCCAAGTGCTGTGTGTGTGTGTGTGTGTGTGTGTGTGTGTGTGTGGCACAAGGAAATGAATTATAGTTTGTATATAACTACAATGGAAGCCTATGGTATGTCCCCACAATTCACAAAGACAAACTGTGTGTGCATGTGCAAATGAGTGTGACAGAAGTTTGTTAGGATGTTCTCCAAAAATAAGCATCAACGTCTTCCAAGTGCTGTGTGTGGGTGTGTGTATTCATGTGTGTGTATGTTTTTGTGACATATCAAGACTCAAATGTGTGTAATGACATGGGTATTACAAGAAGATGAATTATGAGGACATTGCTGATGTCTCCATTTTTCTAAAGGATTATAAATAATACAGAACAAGTTTTTGTAGAAAGTAAAACTCTACACAGTTTCCTGAAAATACAGTTTGTACAGTATAAAACCAATGGACACCTATGGAATGTCCCCACAATTCACAAAAGCAAACTCTGTATGTGCAAATGAGTGTGCCAGAAGTTTGTTAGAATGTTCTCCAAAACTAAGAATCAACATCTTCCAGGTGGTGTGTGTGTATGTGTGTGTGAGAGAGAGTTTTTTAACATACCAGGACACAAATGTGTATGACATAGGTATTGAATTATAAGGACAGCGCAGATGCCTCTACTTTTCAAAAGGCTTATACACTGGAAAAAAGGCAATAGAAAATACAGTTTGTATAATATAAAAACAATGGATGTCTATGGCATGTTCCTTCAAGTCACAAAAAGCAAACTGTGTGTGTGCGAGTGGTTTTGTGTGTGTGTGTGTGTGTGTGTGTGTGTGTGTGTGTGTGTGTGTGTGTGTGTGTGCGTGTGTGTGTGTGTGTGTGTGTGTGTGTGTGTGTGTGTGTGTGTGTGTGTGTGTGTGTGTGTGCGTGTGCATGTGCGTGTGTGTGTGTGTGTGTGTTTAAATGACTGTGCCAGGACTTGGTGAGTTGCTAATTAATCTCATATTGTATTCATTAGTAGGTGTTTGTGTTGGCTGTGTTGAGTGGCCTGTGGGAATCACGGTTCAGCTTGGCTGTTGGCATTTAGACTGGCACGTTAACTGCTTGTGTTGCCAGATTATTAACTATTTTTCAAAACAGCATAGAAAGTTTCCTTTCACTTCAAACTCTTCCTTCCTTTTGACTGACTGCTGCTTAATGAAGTCTAAAGAATAGTAAATGTTCACAGTTAATGAGTAGACCGAGCAGTTGAATAAATCTGCCAAATGTATATGTGATGTGATGTTTAGCAGGCTTTTCTAGTGTGTTAGATGTGAATTTTGAAAAAAAAACGTAAACGTAACACTATAAATTATGGTATTATACTTTCAGAGCGCGATCCTCAGCAGGGAGTCCCCTTCAACACATGAGAAATGGATTAAAGCCAAGAAAGTCTCCATAGACACACGCTAATACACGCACATGCACACACACACACACACACACACATACACATACAGGTTTAAGCCAACTGGATTTCTGTATTTTTTGTCAAATACCTAAAATTATACGACTTAAAATATATAAAAACTTACAAATATAAGACTTTAAAAATGTTTTTTTTTTAATTGCTTCAGATAATTTCAGGGATAGTTTAAGAATGAATGTTCTTTCATCTTTTACTGACCCTACACTTGTTTAAAGGTGCTGTATGCAAGTTTTTGACTCTTCTAAAGCATAAAAATACCATAATATGTTTGCAGATATATAAGAAACATGCTAAGTGAACATTCTTGTTTATCTGAAAAAAAAAGCTAAAGTCAGATATTCTGCTTTGAAAATGCGAGTTACGTGCCGGAGCGACTGTCTTTGTTCTGGTCTTTTAACTGCCCACTGCCAGTTTAGCCAATTATATTTCAGCACCCCTGGTTGCCTTGTTGGAAAGCTGCATATTTCATTCATTCAGTCAGAAAGGCTCTCAAAGCATGCGCCTGTGACTTAAATGCGACCTCCAGTGGACAGTAGCAGAATCCGAAATGAGATGCAGATTCAGAGTTCCACATGAGGTGGTTATTAATTTGCAAATAATATAAATATTACGAATGTAAACATTAGGTGAGCAGGTTACATTTGAACTCCGTGTTCTATACAACGCGCTACGTGATGAGATTTGCAGTGATAAGCAATTTGACTGTTTGCACCTGACACAACATGACAGAAATTTAAATACAGCCATTCAGAAGCACAGAATATGCACTCACTCACAGAATGGTAAGGTTTATAATCTAATTAATACATATTAAACCTTTTTAACATTATTAAATGTAGATGCTGAATCACTAATATGTGTTGGTTTGCATTATTTCACAGTTCTAAAGTTCAATTTTAAACGGTTTATTTTATTTTCAAAATCTAAGGGGTGAACTATCTGCTGCTGCTTTCAGTAGTATGGCAATAAATATCATGTAAAATTGCATTCAAACTCACATTGTTAGCATTTAACATTGAATAAAGCACATGAGGTGTACATGAGGTGATCATGTCATCAAGTTTTCTGTTGGTTAGCTGCAAAAAATAGAAGCTGTTTCTAAAATATAAATTCCAGGTATTAGTTAGGACAAAAACTCCTTTTAATATGAAAATAATTCTTCTATCACGTGCTGTTGCTTTTATTTAGAACATGGTTTAAATCAGCCTTAAATAAGCGTTTAGGCTGGATAGTCAGGCACACTCCTGTTGGACCTAAATCTGGCAACCTGCTCTTGCACGTGCTTTGATTCAAGAATGCAATACCTAAAATACCAAAATACCAATATCACTGCACCTTTAAGACCTATTTGAGTTTCTGTTTAAAAAAAAAAAACACGAAACGGTTAAAAAGTAACCCTCGTTCCCCGAGGGGGGGAACGAAAATGCTATGTGGAAACTTCCACTATGGGGATTTCGTCAGAAATCAGAAGTCAGTCATCTGAAAGAGTAACAAAACAGGCCAATGCAATGCCAGTAAGTTGCAATGCCACTCAAAGATTATAGTCTCTTACGAATGTATTAGGTGTCACCCAGCCCGCAGCTCTACAGATGTCTGTTAGAGAGGTGCCGCGTGCTTACGCCTAAGAGGAGGTGATACTCTAATCGAGTGCGCTCTCACTCCCGGAGGACGCGGCTCACCCTGGCACAGAAAAACAAGGGAGATGGCATCCACTATCCAGTGGGCCAACCTCAGTTTGGATATGGCACTTCCAGTCTGTCGATCATAACAGAAAAGGAGCTGCTTAGTGTCGTAAGCTCTAATGCGGTCACTTAGCGCAGAGTGCGAACAAGAAAAGGGGCACGGTCTGCCTCCTCCATGGGCAGCGCTTGCAGGTTCACTACGTAGTCTAAAAGAAGCGCTGTAGGAACCTCGGGCACCTAGGTGGGCCAGGGTCTCAGGAAAACGTGAGAGTGGGCCGGCCCGAATTGCTGGCACACTTCGCTGACCAAAAATGCCTCCAGACACCCGACCCTCTTGACTGATGCCAACGCGACCAGCAGAGCTGTCTACCTGGACAGAAATCTAAAGATACTGAGTCGAGTGGATCGAGCAGACCTCTCCTAAGAGAGATCTCCAAGTGGGTATGAGAGGGGGACAGTATTGAATTAATTATCCAGTGTCTCCCGCCTCTGGGAACTGGTGATGAGGCAATGCTTTCCCATCGCATCCTTAGAGCGGGGATGATCGTAACACCAACCCCTCAGTGTGGAGGGGACAGCCTTAGTTCCAGCCAGCTGAAGGAGGATAGCATCACAATGATCTGGCATGTCTGGGGTCCTTCTCGGAGAGAAGTACACCACACAGCGAATAGACTCCACTACAGGATGTAGGCATGCCTCGTAGAGGGTGCTCTAGCCTGAGTGACGGTGTTAACCACCAAACTGGTAGGTCACCTAAGTCCTCTGCACTTCATCTATGGACCACACGGAAGCTCTAGAAATCTGACCAGCACGTGTTTCCCCTCTGGTAAGCACTGGTAAAAAAAAAGCGGCGCAGCGCGAATTACACTGCCAACAGCCCCAGGCAATTATTATGCCAATGCAACTGGGTTCCTTCCACAGACCCGCAGCTGCATGCCCGCAACACACGGCCCCCCAGCGCGTACTGGAAGCATCCGTCGGAATGACGACATGCCTGGATACTTGTTCAAAAGGCACACAGGCCTGTAGAAACGCAGGGTCCCTCCAGAGGCTGAGGGCACGGCGACACAGTGGAGTGACAGTCACCCGCTGCGTGCCCGCGTGCCATGCGCATCTAGGGACCCGATCATGAAGCCAATGCTGAATCGGTCTCATATGAAGCAACCCGAGTGCCGTGACAGTGGCTGCAGATGCCATATGCCCAGGAGCCTCTGAATAATATCAGTGGGACTACAGCTTTCCTGTCGACTCTCTCAGACAGGTCAGCATCAGCTCATGGTGATCTGTCCAGCTCTAACACAAGAAAAGAGATGCTCTACATGGGGGCGAGCCTGCTCTTTTCTCGGTTGACCCGAAACCCTAACAGGTCGAGGTGCCGGAGCACCCAGTCCCTGTGCATAACCAATTGATCCCACGTGAGCTAAAAAAAAAGCCAGTCATCGAGATAATCGAGTATGCAGATGCGGGTCTGAATGGGCATTAGGGCATCCTCCTCGAGCTTGGAAAAAAAACGCTGAGACAGGGAGAGCCCGGAAGGGAGGCGACATGGAGACATGAACATATGTGTCCTTCAGGTTTATTGCTGCAGACCAATCCTGAGGACAAACACACCGGGGGATGTACTTCATGGCCATCATCTCAGATTCTTTATCCGGAGCCTCGCTTACCACCCCTAAGGGAGGAAGCAGAACCGAATTGTCATCGGAAAATGACAGCCCACCCTCCGATGCATCGATGGACATCTGGTCCTCTGTGTCATCGAGTGAGAGGGCGATCATCCCAGAGGATAGAGCACTTCTCTCGCTCGAAGCTTGGATGGAGAGCGCTGAGGAATGGGAGGTCCGCAAGCCTGAGGGTGACGGGTTGACCCCCACTGTAACCCTCAGATCTGCCCAAGTGCCAACCGCTACTTGCGGGGGACAACAGGGGTGGTTTGCTCTTTGCAAGAGCGAGCAGCGATCTTAGCTGCGCAACAGACATGCCATCACAGTGATGGCATGCGCTGCCCGCGAGCACCGCATTAACATGCTGATCCCCCAGACATGCAACACAGTGCTCGTACCAATCATCCGTGGACAGGGAACCACCGCATCCAGAAACACACATCTTTAAAAACGGAACGACATCTCTAAAAGGACGCGCTGCACGACCGTGTTGCACTTTTAGGAAACTTGCTCCTTTTACATACCGCTCTAGAAGGACCGGACCCAGAGAACGCCCAGGCAAGGGAGAATAGCCCAGCTCGACCGTCTGCCACTTTATACAACAGATGATTGTAATTGCTGCCAGCTATGCACGCTGATGCCGCCAAACTCATTGGCATTTTATTGGCCCCATTTATTACTCTTTCAGAGGATTGGCTTCTGACGAAATCCCCATAGTGGAAGTTTCCACATAGCATTGAAGTTCCCCTCCCGCTGGAGAATGCTGGTTACTGGGACTCATTGACTTCCATAGTAATTTTTTTCCCCAGCAACCATCATTCTTCAGAATATCTTTTTTAAGGAATATCTTTGTTCAACAGAAGACAGAAACGCATAAAGGTTTAAAAATCCCATGAAGGAGAATAATTCTTTTAAAATACAATAAAATAAAATGTAAAAAATGATTAACGTACAGTATGATGAATTCAATGAATGAGGATTCAGTGGGTCAGATAATTTTCATATCATATTTTAAATATAAATCTATGGGTCAGTTTCATCAGTAAAGATTAAAGTAAGCACTTAAGCAAAGTTTAGAGAGCATTTCTTCTATTACTTTCTTGAAATTGCTTGACTTTGTTTTAAAACAAAGAATGCATTTAATATAGTGTATTTTTATTTATCAATTTAATATTTTAATAAAAATGTTTATGTATGCTAAATTTTTACTGTTTAAACCTCATAATTTGTAAGTTAGTGACGTAACAACAGAATTGAATGTAAGAACTGAATTATTTTGGTTCAACAGAACTATTGTATTATTCAAATAACCAATCATTGATGAAATCTAGATTGTTGATTGTGATCTATTCTTTTCTTCAGACCAGAGTATAATTTGTGACACTGTTGATTGCTGATATTGTTTTCATTTCACCTTTTTTTCCCTTAAGGACACTCCATTTAATTGCATTACTCTTTAGAAGAAACAATTGATGTATTACATAAACATTTGATAATTGTTAGAATATAAGCATGTGATTCTGCAGTTACAAAGAATGTTTTTATTTCGTTTACTGACGTTTCTCCCTGTATTTAAAAGTCACTCGATTGTTTACTGGCACATTAAATAGATCAGAGATTGACATCGTAATATTAAATGTGTTTACACAGACATATTGCAAAATAAAGCATGTTGTGTTTAATAAATGCTCAGCTGATAGTTTGAACACATTTCAGAGATGGTTGTGGCAAAGAGCTTTATGACAGTGTGTGCGTGCTGGAAAGGAAATAAAGCTCTCCAGAGGCTCTTTCCATCATATATTAGCCAGTAAGTGCCTGAGTCAGAGTCCGGTCTCTCTGTGCTGTGTGTCCCCAGCGATGATGTCACAATGCACATTGTAAGCGAGACCCATTCGCCAGTCTTTATTGGGTGATGTAGACTTTTGGCGCTGAGCATAGCCAATCATAGCAAGGATTATGGGAAGCAGTGTGTGAACTGCCTGGTACAGTTCAACACAACACTCATTCACAACTCTCTTCTCTCTTACACAGTAACAAACAGAACAGAGTGTGTGTGTGTGTGTGTGTGTGTGTGTGTGTGTGTGTGTGTGTGTG
>CAIGQW010055671.1:6159572-6204079 GCA_903798125.1 Danio choprae | reverse complement strand
GTGTGTGTGTGTGTGTGTGTGTGTGTGTGTGTGTGTGTGTGTGTGTGTGCACAAAGGCATTGGTGTTTTCTTTCGTTTCAGTTGATGTTGTCATATCATAGAATATATTGTGTTTTCAAGTTTTGCTTAAAATAGCAAAAGTGGATTCGGACATGACCTTAATGCGCTTTAGACTTTGCGCTTAGATTGTTAAAATAGAGTCCTCTTTAGATCCCAGAAACTAAGAAGATTTTTACCTGCTTTTAACTTTTGGAAGCTTCTGGTGTCAGATTTAGACATTTAGACAATAACATCATCACAGTGAGTAATAAGGAGGAGTAAAATAGATCTATTATTCCTAAAAGCATAAGAAATAAGAGTGAAATTATGGGGTACAATTTTTTTATGCGGTTTGGTCATTCATTTAAATAACAATGGTGTTTTGGATGCAAAAATGCAAAACATTTTGTGGCTTTCTGTGAAGGGGTATTGTTTTGTAATTTTTTTATATGTATTTTTTTTTATATATGCATGCTCGTGTGTTTGTCTCCAGGTGAAACCCAAAGTGATTGAGCCACTGGACTACGAGAGCGTTCTCGTCCAGAGGAAAACTCAGATACTCAGTGATGTCCTCAGAGACATGCTTCAGTTTCCCATCGATGACTTCCAGGTAAGAACGTCTGTTCATATCTCAAACCATCTGCTCTCCCATAAGTCTCCATTCCTCCATTTCTCCTTCTCATTCCTGTCATTGTTATCTGTTCTCTTCTGGTCGCCCCACGCTGTGATTTCCTCTAAAGTGTTGTTTTTTCAGCATGATTCTGAGAACTGAATGATAAGTAACCTGTGCAGATGTTAGTTTTCTCAGTCTCTCAGTGGCTCATCTTAAGTTTGCTTCTTCCATCCGGCTCACTAGTCAAACATCTATTGTTTTCCCTCAAATAGCATTAGAGTAACATGGTCTCAGGGGATCTCTCGAACTGCTTCCCTGAATAAAACCGTCTCATTGTTTTCCTTTAGAAATGGGTGTGTATCCGAGAGATTATTGTTATGGGCTTTGGTTTATGAGGAACAGAAACATGAAAACTGTGTTGTGCAAACAGCTGCCTGTTTAGCCGAACCAAACATTCGTAACTCAATTATAAGATTAGTGTTCGGAAATTAGACTATAAATCTGATTATCATGTCTTAATCTAATTGTAAAACTCCAAATGATCAATAGAATTCGTAATCTTGAATAAAAATCTTGTTATTGTTAATCCAGAAACATGTAATGATTGGTTGTGCATTTATGTATATGTGTACTTAGGAAATATACTGTATATTGGTCACATTCTACCTGAAAGTATACGTATATACAAGTAAAATTCTGAATTCAATTATAATAAAATGTTTTTTTATGTTATTAGCTTTAGATTCAACCTTTATATTATATACCATTTAGGTAAAATTAATTACAATATACGTACACTACCTGACAAAAGTCTTGTCGTCAATCCCAGTTGTACGAGCAACAATTAATAACTTGACTTCTAGTTGATCATTTGGAAAAGTGGCAGAAGGTAGATTTTTTGGGGGAATCATCTGTTGAACTGCATCTGAATCATCACAAATACTGCAGAAGACCTATTGGAACCCGCATGGACCCAAAATTCTCACAGAAATCAGTCAAGTTTGGTGAAGGAAAATTGGTTTGGGGTTACATTCAGTATGGGAGCATGTGAGAGATCTGCAGAGTGGATGGCAACATCAACAGCCTGAGGTATCAAGACGTGTGTTGCCCATTACATTACAAACCATAGGAGAGGGCAAATTCTTCAGCAGGATAGCACTCCTTCTCATACTTCAGCCTCCAAATCAAGGTTCCTGAAAGCAAAGAAGGTCAAGGTGCTCCAGGATTAGCCAGACCAGTCAAAAGACATGAACATTATTGAGCATGTTTGAGGTAAGATGAAGGAGGAGGCATTGAAGATGAATCCAAAGAATCTTGATGAACTCTAGGAGTCCTGCAAGAACGCTTTCTTTGCCATTCCAGATGACTTTAATAATAAGATATTTAAGTCATTGCAGAGATGTATGGATGCAGTCATCCAAGCTCATGGGAGTCACACACAGTATTAAATCTTTTTCCACTGCACCATGACTTTATATTCTATACTGTACATTATTTCTGTTAAGTGACAAGACTTTTGTCCAAGCAAAGTCAGACCTTACTGTCCTAATTAAATAATTAAAAATTAATCATATGCCATGATCATATTTTATTTTGGTAAAATAAGCATAATCTAGAGGCCTTTGGCTTTCATATTAGCCACCTCTGATACCAAATGATCAACTAGAAGTCAAGTTATTATTTGTTGTTCCTAAAACTTGGATAGGCGACAAGACTTTTGTCAGGTAGTGTATATACAAGTAAAATGATAAATTAAATATTAACAAAATGTCTTATTATGTTATTAGGTATAGATTGTACTTTCATATTATATATCGATTAGGTAAAATTAAGTAAAAGTGACTGTATTGATATTTTGATGTTTTTTTTCTAAGAATATATTTAGGGGAAAAAATATTTACTTTATTTGAATGTTTTAGAAATAAAAAAAATTATATTTAAATATGTTACAATATATACAATTGAAGGCAAAATTATTAGCTGACCTGTGAAATTCGAATAATTTTTCAAATAATTCCCAAGTTGTGTGCTGTTTGTCATGATCACCAGCGATCGAACCCTTATAGATGGCTGGATAACATTCATTATCACCCGGACTACAATCCTGTCACCATATGAACTACAAATACTGTCATGCACCTCACTCACACCTGTTCCGGTTCACCTTTGATTACACACACACACAGCAGGGAGGTGCTCCAGGACTGATTACTCAGGCTATATAGACTGCTCACTTTGTCACACACATTGCTGAGTCTTGTTGGTTTATAAACCTTTCTCTTGGCTGCTGCATGGAGGATGCCATAGTGACCAGTGTCTTCCGGTAGAATGCTTAGAACTTCTGTTAACAGCATTTACAACTGGTAATTTGCCATCTGAAAATGGGTTTCAATAGTGTTTTGAGTGGATTACGGAGTGTTTTTGTGACGCACAACTTTAAGAGGTGTGTGTATTAAAGCCGTTATAATCTGTCAAATGTGGTTCAAGCGTGAGAGAAAAGTTCCTAGTTCACGTGTCACATGCTGACCTGTCAGCTGTTAGCTCAGTGGCTCTTTTAATGCGCGCACGCAAAATTTCACTGCATTATAGAGCAAACCAGATTTCTGTCATGGAACTTAACAGGTATGCAAGTCATGCAATTTACAAAAATGATCAATAAAAGTCTATTGCTGATACTGAAAATGTTCACTTTAGCGATGACGAGGCTTCATTTAAATGGCACAAGATGCCATATGACGATGAGGGAAAAATATCTCGCAGCTCTTGTTTTCCATCCTATTAGATCGCATTTTTAAAAATGATCAGTCCAGGAGGTGGTGCTGATCGACAGCAGTATTAGTTCAAAGACGTTAAAAGCAAATAAAATGGATTAAAACTATCGTTTCAAAGCTGTCCAAATGTTTATACGCATTAGCTGCCGACCGGACGTTCTTGGCATTCTCTTTGCCCATACACGCAAAGCATAATGAGCAGTTTTGTATTCTAAGAAAAAGGTCTATACCCTGTAACATTACAAAGCAGTTTCCTGGTTTAGTCTCTGTGTTTGACCCTTGCGCAGTTCTATTGTTTACATTGTCTGCCGCCTGTTTTGACCATTTGCATGGGACCTGACTACACCTCAGGATTTTCCTGTATGTACTAGTGGTGGGAAAAGCGAGGCTTCATGAAACACTGAAACAGTCGTAGCAAATGTCTCGAAGGTTCGAAACGTTTTGAAACCTGTCTCTATAGTGGTCATTTTTATGTATTGCTCTGGAACAGCTTTAGCAAAGAAACAGTTAAGCAAATTGAGGTATTAAACCCCAAGTTGTAGAATTGAGGTTTCAAGTGATTTAGTGGGGTGTTGAGAGTTCTGGACTAGCATGCAGAGAAAATGGGTTCACATCCAGAGTGATGCAGCTATACATGTTTTTAAATGCTCTGTTCTGTTAAATGCTTCTTGTAACATGTTTTGTTTTAACATTGGTTTGACATCCGAATGAACTTTCACTTTGTGAGTAAATATGTCTAGTTTTAATCATAAAAAAGTAACATTATTAAAATGCATTAAGTCATAATTTCAGAGTATTTGTACAAGTCGGGATTCAAACTCGAGCCATTTGATTGTCCACCAAATGTCAAAACGCTTCTGAAATGACCGATGTTTTGAATCGCTTTAGGCACATGGCCTGGCATTTTGAAACACTTTAATCACGTGACCTGGTGTGTTTCATTCATTCATTTTCTTTTCGACTTAGTCCCTTTTTTAATCTGGGGTCGCCACAGCGGAATGAACCGCCAACTTATCCAGCATATGTTTTACACAGCGGATGCACTTCCAGCTGCAACCCACTGGGAAACATCCATGCATTCATTCACACACATACACTACGGACAATTTAGCTTACCCAATTCACCTATAGCGCATGTCTTTGGACTTGTGGGGGAAACCGGAGCACCCGGAGGAAACCCACGCCAACACGGGGAGAACATGCAAACTCCACACAGAAATGCCAACTGATCCAGCCGAGGCTCGATCCAGCGACCTTCTTGCTGTGAGGCGATCGTGCTACCCCTGTGCCACCGTGAGGCCTCCTGGTGTGTTTCAAATCACCTCAGTCACATGACCTGGGTGTTTTGGATCATGCTTCAGTGCAGTGTTTCAAAAACTTGTGTGTGTGTTACACATTGCTGTTTCTGGCAATAAGGCGGAGACAAAGTCAAATCTGTGTGTGTGTGAATCTGTGTCTGTGTGTGAAAAAAGTGTCCCTTTGATTACTTATCAAATTATTACAGTGCATTACCGTTGTGTGTGTGTGTTATGTAGTATTTTCACAAATTAAAATAAGTGTTTTCTTGCAGAAATCCATATACTATGCTGATTTACTATTTACTGATTTACTATTTTGATTTATGACACATTTACTATTAATATCAATTGACACATTTACTATTAATATCAAAGCTATAAACATTTGTGTACAAGATATTTCAGGTTCATTTCATAAACAGAAAGTGAAAAAACAGCCATTATTTCAAATACAAAGCTTTTGTAACATACAGTACAATATATATTATCAGTTTCGATCAATTAAACGCACATGCTAAATAAAGGTGTTACAAAGCTTTCTATCATAGATATAGATATAACATACTCATAATTTTATATTCACAATTTATATATTATTTCTAATTATAAAACATGCTGATTTTACATTTATATATGTAAGGTAAAAAAAACTAAACACCAAACACACTGAAATCCTCCCTTTTGTTTGCAGTCCAGCATGGTTAGTTTTATTGCTGCAAGAAACATCCAGATTTAAGATTTACTCTAACAGATCTTTCATGAATGTTCCAGTGCTCGTCTTTTTCTAATATATCAATGATTTCCACATGTATCTGTGTAGATCTCCACGCTGAAGCGTCAGGGCCGAACTCTATACTCGTCAGTACCAGATGGAGCAGAAAAGAGAGCCAGCAGCCTGCTCGTCCAGGAGGTAAGAACAACATTAACAACAAAAGAAGAGGATGAATGAATGAATGCATTGCCCTCACTGACAACATTATACATGTTTGTCTAAATTAAATGAGTCATTTAATGAATTATGGAAATCAGGTTGCAAACACACCCCCAAACATTTTTAGTTCCTATTCAAAAGCTATTTGCATTGTTCAAATGCCACAATACTTTGCATTTTAAAGGTAGGTTTTGAGAGGAAGCAGTGGAAGACCACAGTTTGGCATAATGTACCCAGACTGTAAATCATCTCTTAAAAATGCAGTGGAGCGGGTCTCTGGATATATGCCTGGTTACGGTTCTCTTCTCCAGTATTTGATCGTCAATTGATGAATTACTGGAGTCATGATCAGAAAATGCACACAAACATCTTGTTTCCCAGGTAAAAGGGAATGCTCTTGAAAAAATTCTGTAGCATTCCTTAGAACTTGTGTAAATGTTAGGATATAACATTATTAGAGCATAGAAACTTTCTTAGAACTGCATTCTTGGAACATGTTTCAGATGTTGGGTGCTGTCGATTAATGTACTCATAATGTTGATAGAAAAATGCTCTTAGAGGATTAATATAATGTGTATGGAATGTTTTAATCATGTTTCAAATAACATTCTGAGAACATTAATATAACATGAGATTGAAAAGTTTTGAAAAACATTATTATAACTATCATGCACTTCACACACACACACACACACCAGTTCCAGTTCACCACTGATTACAATCACACAGCTGAATCTCATGAGGACTGATCATAGATATAGATATCGCATACGAACCCTGAGCATGCTTCAATAGCGCCGCCACATTTGTACAGTGCTCCCAGGACAAATGTCATTCAACCGCACTAGTCAAGACTAAAGCCAATGTGAAAATGCTGGACTTTAGCGCTGTGAACGGGTGTAGTAACGAGCAAACAAAGAAAACATAGCACAGAGGCATAACATTTCATAGGTAAGGTTTTTTTAACGTTTTTGTGTGTTATGATAATACAGTCTCTTACTGCCTTGACCATAAGGCAAAGTAGCACCAACTCGCACTAAATACCAGGCTTATGCTAGTTTTGTTGAATAAAATAAGCAAACAGTGTAAATGAAGTATGACAACATGATGCTGTGGTGCCAGAAACTTGTATTATTGTCAGCTAAGTGAACGAGTTGTTCAAAACGGAGATTCATTCACAAACGAAACGCTCCCTCCGTTAGAATGAGAAGTGAAAGCGGGAGAGGGGATGTTTCAGGACACGGATTAGATCAAATTTAACATGGAGGGAGGATAATACATTTCCATGCACACAAGCACATGCTCTTTTCGGTAATGCCAGTGCGATCACTTATCCATCGATGTAGAAAAGTGATGTAAAATTATAATTTTTGTAATTTAAAAAAATATTTGCATACTGACCACCGGGAAAACCCCCGATCATAGATATATGTATATATGTGTATATATATATTTGGGCTCTGGATGGACTGAATGGAGCGCTACCCTATACTAAAATGTCGGCTCTATTGACTCATTCCTTCCAATAGACAACAATAGCGTAGGCGAAATCTAATGTAAATATCTATGAGGACTGATTACCAGGACTATATATACACCTCACCTTCAACATATCTTTGCTCAGTCTTGTATCCCTGTTAGTGTTCATCACCCAGCGGTTTCCCGGTTCTTGTTTTTGGTGTTTACCTGTGTTTTGATTTTGGATTGTTTTGAGATTTTGGAAGTGTTTTCTGCCTGCCCTGATCATTGCCTGTCTTCTCTACTGGATTGCCCATGTTGTACTGTTTGCTCCTGTTGACCCTGCCTGTCTGACCATCCCTTTGCTTCAATAAAAGCTGCATTTGGAACTTTACCTTAGTGTATGCACTCGTAACAACAAGTAGTAATTTTACAATGTTATTTTTTGCAAATAAGGTTGCAATCTAAACCTAATAAGCATCTAATAATAAAAAAAATAAAATATTATAATTTTAATAATTAATATATAAAAGTAATTTCATTTAATTATATAGAGCGCCACATTCAGGTTCTGAAAGTAAATGTTAATTAATTTACATCAATTTTCTCGATAACGAGTGATATTTTTAACAATAACTGATAAACATTTAAAGAAAGACCTGATGTGAACTTGTTAATCATCATCAACCTTTCTTTTCACATGAAATTGTCTTTTTTAAAATATTTTTTTAGTGAGAATAAAGAAGCAATTAGAATAAATAAGGCCTTAAATATTACAGCAAAATTAAGACATCTTAACAGGAACTGTCAAAAGGCCAGACGAGTTTCAAAAGAAGCGCCTCAATAATTGACTGTACACGTGTAGGTAGTTTTGTTAATACCGTATGTGTGTGTCGAGGTCTGGGTCAGGCTGGGATTGTGTTCATATCACGAGTGTTGGGTGTCGTCAGCGAAGAGCGTAAAACAATACTTCCTCCCGCTAAAGAGCTCAATTACATCATCAAGGGCAGCTGGGTCTGAGCCAGGCACTTTTCCAGCGCTCGCAAATCAAAACATCTGCCCCGGACCGTTAGTCATGTGCACGACTCCTCCGGTCAGAACAACACCAGTCCTCAACAATTGCTCTGCTGCAAACAAGCTCTTGGAAACAACTGCGTCTCACATCAAATATGTGCAATTGAAAAATACTTGTCATGCTGTAAATCAAGAGATATGTCATTTTGGTTTATAAGAGTTGCAATTAAATGTGATCCACAAGGGACAGCAAACAAGATGAGCTGCCAAAGCACTTGATTTTTTCTTTTTTTTCTTTTCCTGTGAAGTTTTGTAATGTCATATATCATCAGCGCAAGTGGTTTAGTTGTCTAAATGCTCAATGCTAGTATTAAATACTCAATTAGTCAAGCTATTAAAAATCTACTTTGTATTTACAGTTTGTCTCCTTTAATGTTTTACTGTATAAATAAAATAGAAATTAATTTCATGTTAAATGTGAGAAGGCTGCACGGTGGCGCAGTGGATAGCACGATCGCCTCACAGCAAGAAGGTCCCTGGTTCAAGTCTCGGCTGGGTCAGTTGGCATTTCTGTGTGGAGTTTGCATGTTCTCCCCGTGTTTGCGTGGGTTTCCCCCGGGTGCTCCGGTTTCCCCCACAAGTCCAAAGACATGCGGTACAGGTGAATTGGGCAGGCTAAATTGTCCACAATGTATGTGTGGGTGTTTCCCAGTATTGGGAAACTGTTGTATAAAAATCAACATAACATTTCTTCTCATTGCTCGTGATATTTTATTATCTATTTCATTTTTGTAATCTTTCACCTTAAACTAAAAAGGAGATGTTTGGCAACTATTAAGGATAAACACTTGAATGCTTAGTTCAGAAAGCTCTTAAATCTGCTTTGTCAACTCATCTACTTTCTTGCTCTCTTCCTCTTTCTCTCCATTAATTGGATTTGAAATAAGAATGAGAAAGCCGTTTTGGGTTTTAGAGGCTTTTAGTTTCATCTTATCCCTTGAAGAACTGCTGAGGACTGAATGCTTACCCTGCCAACAAAGCAAACGGAATTGAATCTGCTTTAATGTAATGCCCAGTGGATGTATTAGTGTCTGTTTGTGGTGCAGTGTGGTGACAGCTTTAACAGCGATTAGCGCAGGGATACAGTTCGTGCCATGCAATGAGGAAATTATTTTCTAAGAAGCTGTTGTCACAGATCGGTGTGGAAAACATGATGCTTATTATTAGATTACTGGGAGTGTTTTAGCTTTTTTGTGATTTTGGGTGTGCGTGTGTGGTTACAGAAGAGATCGACATAACTTTTATTCTTATTTTTACAGTGCATCAAAACATACAACTCAGACTGGCATGTGGTGAACTACAAATATGAGGATTATTCTGGAGACTTCCGCCATCTTCCAAAGTAAGGTTTGCAATACCACTTAAACAAGTACAAATTGAATGCAAGAGTGTGCCTCGTGCAAAGGACCTTCTAGAAGTATTGGGCGACTATTACATCATCAAGCCGATATACTGGCCAGTTCAACATTACAGTTTACTTTTAGTTGTTACTATCTTAAAATGAATCATCATAACACATTTAAAATCTGCATACTTTTTTTTTGCATTCCAGGTCTGTTTGTCTGGTTTTAGGAAAAAAAGCATAACAATAGCTCTTAGATGTTTTCAGGAAAATGGATTGTATTTACTTACAAATACGTTCACTGTCCCAGCAGGCACAAGAGGTCAACATGACATCAGATTGACGTTGTACCCCAATGTCGTAGGGACGTTACATTTTGTTTGGAAATAAAAATCAGGTTGATGTCAGAACCCAACATCAGGCTGACGGCAATGTCCAACGTCCAACCTAAAATCAACCAGATAACAACGTCTAATGATGGTACAACTTGACGTTGTGTGGACGTTACCACTATGACGTCTATCAGACGTTAGATTTTGGTTGCCATACCTGACGAGTAAATGTCAGTATTTGACGTCAATATGAAGTTGGTTTAAGATGTTAAGGTCAATTTCCAACACAACCTAAAATCAACCAAATATTGACGTTGTTTTTGGACATCAAAAATACATTGTCCATAGACGCTGGCTAGACTTTTGGTCACCTGACGTCACAACCTAAATCTAACCTATTATTAACGTCTTATGACGTTATGTGCCTGCTGAGATCATTCTCTAAAGTTTCATCAACAGGTGTACATATTCATGTTTATCAACAAAATTCTGTACCAAAGTGTGTGTGATATATGGGGAAAATGCTAACTACAACAGGTTTGTACTCTCAGTGCTGGATTTTGGCTGGAAAACATGAAAGAATAATTGGCAGTTCTTTCCTCTGTAGTGAGTCCTGATAAAGCTGAAGGAAAGTGAGTGAGTGTTATGTAATCTACATTCTGAAATAAAATGTACAAAAACCACCCCTGTTTAGAAACGTTTTTAAGAGTGTTTGATAAAAGGCATGGCCGACATTCTCATTTAGATATATATTTTTTTTCATCTGTTTTTTTTGTGAAGGAATAATTATATAATTTACATGAATCGTTCAAATGCAATATTGAGAGCTAATTTACGGTGATTCGAAGTGCAGGATATGCAGATACTTCTTAAATATTAAAATGCCCTTTTGCCTTTCTTAAAAATGGGATTAAGAAACTCAATTTTATCCCAAAGAAGATCAGCTATGAAGATAATACCAAATAAATGGTTAATTGTGTAAAGCCTGTACAAATAGTCCACAACAAATGTGGAAAGTTATTGCATATTTAACAAACCATTTCATTTACTAGGAGTTTTGTCGTTTTGCCCACAAGGCTGATAATTGAATATTAATTAGCTGATGACGTTTTGCTGCTGTGCCACCAGCCAATCGCTGCCTTTCTGATTATGATTTTGTGGATTGATAGATCTTTTCTTCATAACAAACACAATAATCTCAGATAACCTCAATTATCAAGATTGTGTCAATAAGCTTTCATTGATTGATTAAACGAGTTACAACCCCAGGGGCCAGTTTTTTATAGTTGAATTAGTTAGCTGTATTTAATTATTTATGATTTAACACAATCCACAATAGTTTCTTCAAAAACTAATCCAGGAGTTGTTGTCATAGCAACAAGTCTTTGAACTTAAACATGCTCAGGATCAGGCTTATTTGTTATAAATTCATCCAGATATTTTAATCCTATTCGCAAACTTGTTTGAAGAACCAAATTAGCCAGAGATCAGAAAGGATCCAGGATCTGCTAAATCATATTACTGTTTAAGTGAAGAACAGACCCCAGGAGCCATTGTTAGATCACAGTGTGTTTATTTGTGTGTGAAAGAGAGAGATGGTATTTTACTCTCTAACGTTATCAGTGTCCTCATCCTGTCCTGCCCCAGTGTTGACAGCAAGGTCTTGTCCTGAGCTAAATCGGGAAATTTGTCTTTCTTCACACAACAACAACAGCCCATCAGCAGTGCCTTTTCTATTTCCTCCTCTTTTTTTTCCACTTCTCTTCCGCTTTTTTTTTTGTCATTCAGCATGTAAATGCTCCACCTGTTTCAGGCCACATACTAGACAAGTGTCTGCTATCCATTGATGTCAATTCCTGTCTTAGCTCACTGATGGAGTAGTCATATCTCAGGGGTCATTCATTCATTCATTTTCTTTTCGGCTTAGTCCCTTTATTAATCAGGGTTCGCCACAGCGGAATGAACCGCCAATTTATCTAGCATATGTTTTACACAGCGGATGCCCTTCCAGCTGCAACCCATCACTGGAAAACACCCATACACTCTTATTCACACACATACACTATGGACAATTTAGCTTACCCAATTCACCTATAGCGCATGTCTTTGGACTGTGGGGGAAACCGAAGCACCCGGAGGAAACCCACTGCAACACAAGGAGAACATGCAAACTCCACACAAACATGCCATCTGACCCAGCCGAGACTCGAACCATCGACCTTCTTGCTGTGAGGCGACAGCGCTACCCACTGCGCCACCACTTCACCTATTTAAGGGTTTAATAACCTGCAAGTCTCTTGTGGAGATCAGGAGAAAGACAGCGTTTGGCATTTGGTAAAGGTTGCAGAGGAAGCATGAGTAATTATTCTGATGGAGGCAGAGATAATATGTGCTGTGGTCATGAAGCTTCACCATCACCATCATCATCATCATCATCATCATCATCATCATCATCATCATCATCCGCCTACACTGATTCATAATAGTTCCACTAATGCAGTTTTCTTGAACACACAAACAACACACTCATACAGTACACTCACAACCGCACATGAGCTTTGTGTGCTTTAGACATGAATGACGCTTCAAATAGTTTAGCTTGTTGATGAGATGTTTTTCAATTTGTCTACTATATACCAACCACATAACGATAAACTAAAAACAGTCAGAGTACTTTAGCATTTAACACAAGCTAGACTCTTACAACTACACTTAATATGTTATTGCATGGGCAGTAAATGTCAAACTTTGTCTTATATTTGTTTCGGCATTTTGTTCTTTTATAGTAAAGTTCCTCGGCCAGAGAAGCTCGCTAGTCACGTGTTTGAGGTGGACGAGGATGCAGATAAGGAGGAGGTAAGGCATACCCATGATACTTCACTGTGATTCCTGGAAAAACATTTGACTTGTAAATAAAAGGTTTTTTAAAAATACTTGGGGTTTGTTTTAAAGAGTGAGTTCAATCAAAAAATAAAAATTCTGTAATTAATTACTAACCCTCATGTTGTTCCAATCCCCTGAGTCCTTTGTTCATCTACTAAACACAAATTAAGATATTTTAGATGAAATCCGAGAGCTCTCTGACCCTCTATAGACAACAATGGTGCAGGGACAAGTATCAAAAACGTTGTCAAAATATTCAATGTGACTTCAAATTATGTGTATTCTGATGTTTACATACAAGCTGTAATTTTAAACAAAGCTATAATTAACAATCAAACTGTAATTATGCAAAAAGTGTGGACATAAAAAATGTGTGCACCCTTAATATACAAAAAATGTATGTACAATTTTTATATAAGAATGTATATAATTAAAATGTAATAATTAAAATTTATAATAATTTTAAAAACTGGTCATTTCTGTTATGCCATTTTCTGTTTTTAATTTAAAAATAGATTTAATTAAATTTAAAATTAAACTAGTATTATAATTATTATTTATTTAAAATATGAATAGTATTTTATTAATATATATTTTTTCAATTATTGAATTATTAGGTTTTAATATATTTTATAATTCACCCAAAATGAAAATCTGTTGTTACTTTTCTCACCATTGAGCCTTTCAAGATATATGTGTCTTTTAATTTTTTTGTTCAGTCGAACACAAATGCATTTTTAGCTGAAACCTTGGATCTCAGTCATTTATGAAATGCAAGTCATGATGCAGCAGGAGTCTCGTGCTCCAGATTGTCTTGAATGCACTCAAGAGCTTTGAATGCACTCAAGAGCTTTTTTTCATTTCACCCATAATTATTTTTCTTTTTAATCATATATATATATATATATATATATATATATATATATATATATATATATATATATATATATATGTATATGTTCACCTGAAAAAAAAAAATCACCTACTGTATATTAGATGGTCTCAGTCTGCGCAAATGAACTGCACATTTTTCATTTTGAAGTGAACTATCCCTTTAGGTCCACTGGGCCAAATAAAAATCCCTTGGTTGAATAAAACCCCAAATATTCCATTACAGATGTGTAAGTACATTCAGAGTAGTGATTAATGTAATTAGTGTGCAGCTCCAGAATTTGGTCATCTTTATTTGTTTAAACTTGCTCTGTCTAGACATTTGTTTTACACTTGCGAAAGAGTGCAAGAAGCTCATGTGCTTTTGTTTCTTAACTTTCTTAAGTTTCCTCAGTAGCGTAAAGGAAATGCCATTCAGCACACTCTTTTGTACTTCCATGCCTCATACTTCATCAGTGGATTACAACAAATGACTCTCCTTCCCTCTGTTCTCAATGGCCGATACGCCGAATAAATAAATAATAAGGAACTCACAGCTTATTAGCAATGCGTTTGTGCGGAGCCTTTTGGGACCGCATTAGCCTTGGAGAAAGAGCAGACGCAGGACTCAGCTGTCTCCGAGCTATCTGATCCCCTGATTGAGTTTCACCTACATTTCCCAGAATTCCAGCTCCATGTCTGCCACCCTGTCTAAGCGCTCGCTCAGGGATGGAGTTTGTTTGTTCAGTTTGAAGGCTGCTCCCTGTTGGGATGAGGGTGGGCATGAATAATTGAGGGGGTCAGGTGAAAATGGACTTCATGTTGAAACACGGAGGAGGGCGTCCAGAGAGACTCAAATGTGGGAAACCGTTGTAGATATCGACTTTTTTTTGCATTCAGGCTCGAAGAAACAGATGAAGTCACAGTTTTGTAGGTGTAGTGTATGAGGGCCTTATGTGTGTTTGTTTTTTTTTGCTGAAGGATGCCGCATCATTGGGTTCTCAAAGAGGGGGCGTGTCTAAACACGGCTGGCTGTACAAAGCAAACATGAACAGTGCCATTAGTGTTACCATGAAGGTGAGTTGGTCATATGCACAGACAATGTGATAATAATGATGATGATGAATTTCAGAATCAGAATGAACTTTATTCACTAAGTGTGCACAAACACAAGGACGTTTTTGTTATTTTCATGACCTCAGGGGACATACAGAACATACATACATACATATCAACACAAGAACACTGAAGGACATTTAAATAAGTGGAAAATAAAGTAAACAATAGAAAATTCTGAAATGTTATATATATATATACACACACACACACATCTAGATGGTTTATGTGCAATATGTGCATTGTTGACTTTTTTTACTGTATAAATAAGAACTAAAAATATTTATATAAAAAGTGTTTACAATTAAGTGGCTTTATTGGTTACAAAAACCATAAACAGTAAGGGTAAACCATAAACAGTAAATTTGTGTTTAAAGTCTACATGAAATCAAATAATGTCATTTCTTCTCTTTGTTGTTGACTGGCCTGAGGGCGGGGCGAGCTGTCAGTCACATTGCAACAACAGCAAACCACAACCATCTAGTCAGTTCCAGATAGACAAAATAAAGTCCTGATCCAAAATAATCTGAATTTCTGTTACTTGTTGACTTTAAAGGTCCCGTGAAATCCAAAATAAAGTTGTTTTAGATGTTAGTATCAGTATGTTAGTCATAAGGATATGTCTATAAGCTAGTGTGCTGCAAAACAGTGACAACATTTACATTTAAAAGATCTAAACATTTAAAGCTAAAATGTTTGATATAATCTTGATAAAACTTCATTCACAATAGCAGCGACTTTGACTGAAGTCACTAGTGGGTGTTGCTACCTTGACGTTGCTTAGGTAATGTTTATGATTATATTCAACGAGAGCGAATGATTTTATGTGCCTTTGAAAACAAACATTGTTCTGGGAAAACACTAAATATAAATTGAATTATAATATAAAAGGCGGGCGACACGGTGGCTCAGTGGTTAGCACTGTCACTTTACATCAAGAAGGTCGCTGGTTCGAGTCCCGGCTGGGTCAGTTGCCATTTCTGTGTGGAGTTTGCATGTTCTCCTCACGTTGGCGTTGGTTTCCTCCGGGTGCTCCAGATTCCCCCACAGTCCAAAGACATGTGGTATAGGTGAATTGGGTAAACTAAATTGGCCGCAGTGTATGTGTGTGAATGAGTGTGTGTGGATGTTTGCAGCTGGAAGGGCATTGTAACACATGTGTGTAACACATATGCTGCATAAGTTGGTGGTTCATTCCGCTGTGGCAACCCCTGATGAATAAAGGGACTAAGCCGAAGGAAAATGAATAAATTTTCATAAAGTTAAAGGAATCTCAAATTTGTCTCGTCGATCGACATGCCCACATTCAGTCTCCAACTATTGCTGTTGCTCGCCTAGTCAGAGGTCACCAGAAGTCACTCGCTCTCCATTTAAATGAATTGCTGCTTTGTCGCTGCATGTCACTGCTAGTGTGAATGCAGCATTTAAGCGAACGGTCGCCTGCCGTTTTGTTGCTGTGTATCGCTCGTAATGTGAATCGGACCGGCGTAGGAATCTTTTTTTTTTTTGCTTTATAATATCTGACATGCCCCATCCCCTCCAAAATGATTCTCATTTGCTTTTTATTTGATGTGATTGAGGTGAACCAATCTCTCTGGCAGAGCTGTGATAAAAATAAAACACTATTGGATGTTTTTTAAAAAGTGGAGAAGCTACTATATGTCCTGCCCTGTCTTAATGGTTCTGTTGAGATTATGTCAAACATTGAATAAAAAATGCACATTAAAAGCACCTCACAGGACCTTTAAATGAATGATCACCATGTTTGGAGTGACATTTTTTTGAAAATGTCAAGAAGATAACATTTCAGAAACTACGCTGTTGTCACCACATTGAAAAACATTATTTCAGAATAAATAAAACAGTTGTTTTGCAGTACATTTTACAACAAAATACTATTTCAGTTTTTCTGCCAACTTGTCTGCATATAAAAAAGATGAAAGGCGAAATATCCCAGTTTTTCCTCCTTTATACTGTAGCTCTTTTAAGTTTAAGTCTTAAAATATCAGATCAGTTTATTTTATGAGAACGCTAAATTCTGCTACTTCTCAGAAACGTGTGTTCATATAAAAACTTATGAATAAATAAAGAAAATACTCTTTACAATTCAACTTTGTGTTTAATTCAGTGTGTTGCTGTTTCTTTGTAAATAATTGTGAAACGAATAATAAAATTAATAATGAAGACATTTATGACAATAAAACATTAGTGCACTGTTATAATCCTAAATTTATTTGGTGCAACCACATGCAAATGAGTGAATAATCAAGTAATACATGTAAAGAAAACCTTAATTTATTTATGTATATATAATTTGACCTTGTTATGACACCTCAAAATTAGTTTGAGTTGTAAAACGCAATGTTATTTCCCAGAAAATTACATCTTAGTAAATATTTCTAAATAAAGAAAGAAAATAGTTTCAGTCTTTCTACTTTAAAATCTTTTTTTTTATTTTTTTATTTATTTGTAATTGTTTGTGAAATTTATGAACAGTTTCTGAGAAAATATTATTTTAAAGTAAATCCTGCCTCATTTCAATGTATTATTTCAGTAGACAGGAAGCGGGGCCTTACCGGCTGATCCATTTTCCCATGGTCCCTTTTCCCCCTGATGTTATTTTTAGAACAGTCACCAGTTACTGTTGTAACATCTCATCTAAACAGAGTGTTTGCATATGCTGTTTTTTTCATTTAATGTTTTCTGCATTCTCTCATTCCCTCCCAATTTTGTTTCCCTGTAGTCTTTTAAGAGAAGATATTTCCACTTAACCCAACTGGGGGATGGATCGTACAATTTGAACTTCTACAAAGATGAGAAAATATCCAAAGAACCCAAAGGAACCATCTTCCTGGACTCCTGCATGGGTGTCATCCAGGTAACTTGCAGTACAACAGATACATTTGTAACAATATATACTGTATGTGTTTAAGAAATTGGACAGCATCCATTGACTGTGATCAGCAGCTTAAATTCTTAATTCAAATAAACAACACATTTTTTGGTATGATATTAAAATTATAAGAGTTGGAGAAACCAATCTGCAGGAAAAAAAAAGAATAAAATATACCAACAGAGTCTTATAACTCTTTTTTTTACATTTTTGACATTTTTACATTTTTCATGTCCCGTTGTACATATATCATATTTATTACATATAACCCATATAAACAAAGACAATACATATAACAATAAATAAAAAAAACAATAAAACAAAGTATATAAAACCAAAATATATATATATAATAATTTTTTTAGGTAAGTATACTGTAAATACACATTAAGTAGACATAATTTAAAAAAGTGTAACTGCTAAGTTAGCACACATTATAAAATGCATTGTGGTTGATTTACCTAAAAAGTAATAATAATAATAATAATAATAATAATAATAATATTGATAATAATAATAATAATAGAAATAATAATAATTTCTAAATGAACCTGGGGTGTTATCTTATTTTTTTTGTAAAGTAATTCCAACTTACATTACCTTAAACTAACCTAAAACATCCATGACTTTATATTCTATACTGTACATTATTTCTGTTAAGTGACAAGACTTTTGTTTAAGCAAAGTCAGACCTTACTGTCCTAATTAAATAATTAAAAATTAAGGCATGATCCTATTTTATTTTGGTAAAATAAACTTAATGTAGAGGCCTTTGCCTTTCATATAAGCCACTTCTGATAGCAAATGATCAACTAGAAGTCAAGTTATTATTTGTTGTTTCTAAAACTTGGATAGGCGACAAGACTTTTGTCAGGTTGTGTATACTGCAAATCAGACAAAAGGGAGTTTTTTTTTTTAAAGTATTATCACCGTGACATGTTTTGTCATGTATTGAACTAAAATGTACTGTTTATTTTGAAATATGAGGCATCAAATCAAATTGACATTATACTCTGTGATAATCAACATCGTTTCACTAGTTTGATAGACAGAGCTTAAGTGTTTGACCCCCCGGAACATTCTTTTAAAGTTCACAAGGGCATCTGAAGAATAAATGCTTTGTTTTGTGTATTTACTCCAGCACGAAGCAGTTTATACAATGAGTTCAGATCTCTAATAACATCCTCATGAGTCTCTTCCTTTGTCTCGACCAAGAGGGGATTAATGTTTGGACGGTCAGTTCCTCAGATGAGGCTACTTCAGGGCTGCGGGGAAAAGGGACAATGAAAAGTGAGAGAGAGAAATAGAGAAAGGGAAATATCTACTGTCCAGTCTACTGTAATACACACTTGATTTCTCTCAGGGTCAAATATTTCCACGTTCTCCTGTGGTGCTCAGTGTGAGAAATCAAATCTGATCACATTCCTCAATTTAGCAGCCCTCCTGAAAGAATAAAGTAGTCCTTTTTGGTATGCGCAGCCTGTTTTGTCTGCTTTCAACATCTGTCTTTTGACATTTGGTATGTTTTCCACATTTCAGGACAAAAGAGAAGTTATTTCTAGTACCAAAACCTAAACATTTCAACAGGTGCACATGCGACGGAGCCAGATATTCCTCAACAGTCATCTGGGAATAAATGACTTTCAGACTTCTTCTTCTGGATGGATGGGCTTTTTTCCAGAGTCACTTCTGGTGTAAATACATAATTAAATTAATCAAATGTAAAATAATTGACAAGTCTTTGCTGCTTTTGCATTCTCATAGGGAAGAAAAGTCACGTGAAGTCCTGCGTCTCAATTGTTCCTCTAGATTTGCAATGATAATAACTGGAGATCAAGTCAAATTGGACTTCTCAGACTCTCCTGTGTCTTTGATTATTTTCCCAGACCAAAGACCCCACTATTCTACGCAAATGAACTAAAACAAGAAAAAAAGTCACTAGTTAAACAAAGATTATTGAAATATCTTTTACAAAAGTATTAATTGTTATGTATTTAGTATGGGACATTTTGTTGCAATTTGGCTGAAAATCTAATAAAAAAAGGAGCTAGAAGAAAAATTTGCACTTTATTTGCACATTACTGACTTTATATTTACAGCTACATGTCAAATCTTATTAAATTATTGCTATAGAATTAGTAGTATTAGTTGTAGACTGTTAAGTTAGAGGGGGCACAGTGGCTCAGTGGTTAGCACTGTTTCCCCCACAGTCCAAAGACATGCGCTATAGGTGAATTGTATTAACTAAATTGGCCATAGTGTATGAGTGTGTGTGTGTGTGTAAATGTGAGAGTGTATGGATGTTTCCCAGTACTGGGTTGTGGCTGGAAGGGTATCCACTGCATAAAACATATGCCGGAATAGTTGGTGGTTCATTCTGCTGAGGTGACCCCTAATAAATAAGGGACTAAGCTGAATGAATGAATGTTAGGTTAGAAGTAAGGTTAGGGTTAATAGAATAAGTTGGCATTTGTCAATAAAATGTCTATTAAAGGACTATCAAAATAAAATCTTGGCATATAGTAAGCAGACATTTTGCAAGAGCTTTATTTTGGGCTGATTTTGTTTGAAATGATGTTACACTAGTTCATTTTTTTTAGATTTCACTCTATGTACACCAGAGCAGAAATGACTGGTAGTTGACCTACTTGCGAAGTTACTTGTAGTCAATTGACCATCACAATAGTGGACCTTACTGAAAACTTTCATCAAATTGTACATTATCTGAGCTATCAGTGGCCTGATTTTAACAGTATCATGCAAAATCACTTTCAAGTGCTTTAAGCACAGCTGTGTTGCAATAGTGTGTAAACTGTAAAAACAAATTAATTCTATTTTTTATAATCACACTTCATAAAAATAGTCTGCAGAAACACTTTGATTGACATTCATTGGAGTGAGAATGTCACAGCTATCAGTGATGATCTCTCTCTCTCTCTTTCTCCTTCTCTCTCTCTCTCTCTCTCTCTCTCTCTCTCTCTCTCTCTCTCTCTCTCTCTCTCTCTCTCTCCCTCTCTCTCTCTCTCTCTCTCTCTCTCTCTCTCTCTCTCTCTCTCTCTCTCTCTCTCTCTCTCTCTCTCTCTCTCTCTCATTAGTGAGAAGCAGCCGTCCGCCATTAGAGTTTTCACAACATAGCTGCCGAAGATAATGTCAGCGACTAAGGGGTATTATAAATGTCGAGTTTTAGGATGCACAAATTAACACTGTAGTCTCTATAGAATACCTTGTTCTGAGCCACTTGTTTTTTCACAGAGATAATATTAGCTGACGCGTAGGCATTTGTAGCTTAGCCCGTGAACACAATTTTAATCAAAGCTTAAAAGGGGCAGTTTCAAAGTGTTATAAAATATTATTTGTGGGGTATTTTGAGCTGAAACTTAACATACACACTGATAAACACTGACTTATTTTACATCTTGTAAAAAGGGGTGTAATAGGTCCCCTTAAATGTCTTTCTCTTTCTGTGTGCAGAACAGTAAGGTGCGGCGTTTCGCTTTTGAGCTGAAGATGCAGGATAAAAGCACTTATCTTCTGGCTGCAGACAGTGAAGGAGAGATGGATGACTGGATCAGCACCCTCAACAAGATCCTCCACAGCAGCTTTGAGCTTGCCATGCAGGAAAGAAGAAACGGAGAGCTGCACGATGGTGTGAACCAGCAAGAGTGTTTGTGTGTGTGTGTGTGTGTCTGATGTCATGTATGTTCGCTGATACAGGTGGAATCTGTTGACTGAACAATAATACAAGATTGTTGACACAGTTTGAGCGCACAGACATGTGTTTGCAGAACCAGCCGCTGTGGTCACGTCTCATAGATGTGTATGTGTTCTTTGAAGAGACCACCCACTCACTTTAAGCGTCTTTTAATAGATAGATCCATATACCAGTACTTGTGAAGTGACGCACACGTACCCATACGCAAACAGTAACACTTAACACCTCTTAAACCCTTTGGATTTCACACTGGAGAGGAGGTTGGGAGTCTTTATTTACATTTGATGAGTTTCAAAGGAGACGGCACATTCCTTTCTTCCCGCCTCGTATAAAACAACAAACACCTGCCGGCCAATAAGTGCTCAGAACCAAATGTTACTAATTACTTGTGGGTTTGGGATTTGTACTTCTGACCCTATTTATTAAACAATGGTGGCAAACACATCATGGATGGTACTCAAACCATGCAGATTGCTGAAGATAAGTGTTCTGTTACCTCACATCGATTTATGCAATAAAATATGCAAAAGTCCTGAATCTTGTGGTCAGAATATTCCTAACAACCATTCACAAACTTTAGCGAACCCTGTAAAGACATATCTGTTTTGAGCACCAATGTTGATTGGTTTGCTTTAAAATATATATTGTTGATACTTGATACTTGGCTTATAATGCTTTAAAGGGTTAGCTTACCCAAAAATTTAAATTACCACCTCATTTATTTTCCCTCATGTGATTTAAACCATTATGAGTTTCTTTCTTCTGTTGAACACAAAAGAAGATATTTTGAACAAAGCTGGTTGCTGCGACCCATTGACTTCCATAGTTGGACAAAAAATTACAATGTGTTCTTCTTTTGTGCTCAATAGAAGAAAGAAACTCAAACAGGTTGTGTAAATGATGTTAGAAATTATATTGTTGGGTGAACAATCCCTTTAAAAAATCCTTATTGGAAAAATGAATGGAAAAAATAACTTACTGAACCAGCATTGCTTTAAAAGTCAGAAACCACTACTGTGCACTAAGACCCCAGAATGCATTCACTAACACTTTCATCATAAAAATGCACAGCTTTAATGTTTAGGCGACCACTGTTTAGTGTTTGTTATAATCATTTATCACTGTTATTTGACAGTTTGCTACAGGCACTCACTGCATGTTGATTTGCAGACATTGAGACCAATGTCTGTGTGCTGTACCTCTGCTTTGCTGGTTTTGTGTGTTTCAGTCCAGCATTTGTGTTTTCTCTCACACAGATGATGAGATGGGCAAGACAGACATCTCGCCTGGGAATTTTCAGGATAGCTTCCAGGTATTGTGAACACACATATAGACACGCATGATCTCCTGATTAGTTGATTATACAAACAATCACCTACAGTTTCACAGTCTAAACGTCTGTGTGTGTATGTGTGTGTGTTTGAAGGTGAGCACTGGTTTATGGCTCCTGTGTCTTGACTGTAGTATGATCTCAATGCTGGCGTCCTCACTGTCTGCCCTCTCTCTACACATCCACAGATTTTCCACCCAGCCTGAGTCCTCTCAGCTAATGTTTTCCAATCTTTCCTAAATGACCCACCCACACGTTGGAAACACACACATTCACACTCTTTCTCATCACATCTCTCTCTCTCTCGCCCTTTATTCTCCTGTCCTCATTCTTTCTCCCTCTTGGAATTAATCGTCTAGGCGCCTCTTCTCTCCTATCTCTGAATACTTTCTCACACATCCCCTCACGCTTTAATTATCTTAAATATTTAACTTGCCTTTAAATTTATTCATTTGGCAGACACTTTTATTTGAAGTGACTTACAAATGAGGACAGTTTAATTTAAAGGACAGGTCATTTAAATGTTTTATCATTTTTATGGCTATACTTATTTTACTGTTAAAACAGGTTAAACATTTTTAAAACTATATAATTGCAAATTGGCGGTGCGGTGGCTCAGTGGTTAGCACTGTCGCCTCACAGCAAGAAGGTTGCTGGTTCAAGCCCCGGCTGGGTCAGTTGGGATTTCTGTGTGTAGTTTGCATGTTCTCTCTGTGTTCGCGTGGGTTTCCTCCGTGTGCTCTGGTTTCCCCCACAGTCCAAAGACATGCGGTACAGGTGAATTATGGAATTATATGAAGGAAAATGAATGAATGAATAATTGCAAATTAGAATTAAATACCAAGTCAGGTTCCTTTTTTCCTGATATTTAATAAAATTATAAGACTTATGTAAAAATTACATCTGTAACCACTAGGGATGCTAATGATTAATCTACACAGTAGTTTACTGTAAAGGAATTTACACTTACAACTGCTCTTTTTAAAGAAAATGACTGTAAACATGTTTACAATATACTGCATCTGTTTTATTGAACAGAAATGTACTGTAAACAAACAGCAGTTCTCAACTGTAAAATGTACGGATTGTCAAGAAGTATTCTATTTTTATTTTATGGTGAACTTTTGGCAATCACAGCTGCCGTATTTTACTGTATATTACACCCATTATTTTTTACAGTGTATGATCAATGAATTGTCTTTTGAATAATATTTTAATAAGTACACCTTATCAATAGTCAGTTAAATAGGAATGTCATTAGCATGCAAAAGTTTGAGCTGCATGCGGTTTAAGCACGATGCATACAGCAGATATGAGGAGTGAGCAAGCATTGAACTATTATGCTTATTTACAAAGTTTTTATTCTGTTTGAGGGGTGTACTAGAATATGTTCTCATGAGCTGGTGGTTCTAAAATCCATGATTGTTCATATAATTTACATTATTACAATCATTTCTTCCCAGAATGGCACAAACGGCTCGATAAGTCCCAGGATTAATGAATGCCCGCCTTCTTAAAAATGAAATGTGTTGTGATTGGTTAGCTTTCCCTGTGTTTGTGATTGGCAAAAAGCTTAGATGGTATTGTATTGCGTCACATCAATTGAGGACAGCATTAGCAGATTGTTGATTATGAATTTTTTTTTCTGTAATATGCACATTTGAGAAGAAAATAACAAACACACTTACTCAAACAAAACTATTTTGTTTACCTACACGCACGTTGCCAATGGTAATTAACACTATTGTGTCTGTGCTATATATTAGTCAATACATAAAATAGACATTTTTACAATCCTACAAGCTTTATATTTACATAAAAACATTGAACTTTGGATGATACTTGCGTTTTAAGCGTCATTTGCACATCTTGTCTTGCATCTTGCATTATTAAGGTTAATAATTAGGCTAATCGATTAATTGATAATTCATTAAAACAACAATCGCTCATGGATTGCATCATCCAAATTGACATGACAATAATTACGTTTATAAAACCCCCACCCCACCAAAATAATTACATATACAGTTGAATAAGTTAAAAAAAATATATTTTTCAAATATTACCCAAATGATGTTTAACAGAACAAGGAGTTTTTCACAGTATTTTCTATAATATTTTTTTCTTCTGGAGAAAGGCTTATTTGTTTTATTTCGGCTAGAATAAAAGCAGTTTTTAATTGTCTTTTAAACCATTTTAAGGTCAATATTATTAGCCCCCTTAAGCAATATTTTTTTCAATATTTTTTTACCCTAACTTGCCTAATTAACCTAATTAAACTAGTTAAGCCTTTAAATTGTACTTTGTTAAAGCTGAATACTAGTATCTTTAAATGCAGTCCTGTTGTTCTATGTAACATTACCTCTCATATAAATATATCTTGCTTTAAGCATTCTTTTTATGTTTTACTGCAAATCAGGACATTTTCTCATGCAGCATGTTGGAACAGGACATCAACTGCGATAATTAGCAACTGGCGTCCTCTTTTTTGCTTTTCAGAGTGCAAGAGATATCGAATCCAAGATGAGGAGTGAGACTCGTCTGAAACTCTTCACTTTGGATCCTGACACACAGGTAAGCCACAGCTTCAATAATAAACAGCCCATTAAATCACATGGTGAGCTGCTGGTTTGGAGCTCTTTGCGTGTATGTTTTGGCCTGTAGAGACTGGATTTGTCTGGCATTGAACCTGACGTCAAGCAGTTCGAGGAGAAGTTTGGGAAGAGAGTTTTGGTTTGCTGCAACGATCTGTCCTTCAACCTTCAGAGCTGTGTAGCAGAGAATGAGGAGGGTCCTACTACTAATGTAAGATTCACTCACAGCCCTTCTGTGGTTTTAAAGCTCTTTGCTTTGGCTGGGTGTTACTGTCAGTGATGAGGGATGTGCTGTGGGAACCAGCCAAAGTCCATGGGAAAAAGGGAGAATTGTGTGGATTTAATGCTTAGCCCCCTATACCATTGTGAAATTCAATATGCTTTTATAAAGTGTACTTTTTGCAGAAATAATATACATTAAAACTCAGTTAAGGGTGAATTAAATGCAATGTTTAATTATTTACACAACACATTATTTCAAATATATCACAATTTACAGTCAAATCAGTTATGGCTTATTCTTTAATCTGCTTATGTTTTACTTTAATACATCTTCATACTTGCTGCTATTATATTTACAATATAGTTTAAGTGTACTACTTAATGTACAAATAAGCAATTAATGTGCACAAAAATATGCTTTTAATGATTGTTAACAGTAGTTAAATGTAAATTAAATGTTATACTTTTGAAACATAAATGCATATTGATTGCAGTTGATTTCAAATGTATAATTGTTTTTATTAAATGCAGCTAGTTCAACTTAATAGTGATTTTTAAATATGACTTTAATTCATCTTTATATGTACTTTGCTTAACTACTTGTACTGTCTCTGAAATATGGTTAAAGTGTACTTTCAAAATAAATTTGTCAATGGGCAGCAGTTTCCAACATTTTTCAAAACATCTTATTTTATGTTCAACCAAATGAAACTCATAAAAAGCCACTTTTTAGTGAACAAATGTAATTTTTGGGCGAATTAATGACATATTACAAGCAATTGCATATAATACATTAAATACATTATTAATTATTAAGTGCATTTTTGACAAATGTTAAAAAAAACTTCTATTACTTCAACTGAAACTTCAATTTCATTTTAAATACACTTAAGTGGCGTTTAATGTCATTTTATATTGGTAATTTTTGATGTAGCTCATTTTTAAAATGCCAAAAGTTGCACATTTAATGCAAGTGGATTACTGACTAAGATAAATGTGTAGTCCTTTTATTGTTAAACCACATTATCCTACTCCAGTGTAACGCGCAAACACACACACACTTACATGATATAAGTGCCTCTGAGTCTGTGGTTCTTTGAAACATTCCTCTGTTTGTTGGTGCTCCAACACATCAACTTGCAACTCAACACACACTTTGGTAAGAATTAGATGCAGCTTTCACTGTTTTCCTCAGGTGGAGCCCTTCTTCGTGTTGCTCTCTCTGTTTGACGTGCAGAACAGCAGAAAAATATCAGCAGATTTCCACGTGGATCTAAACCACCCCCTGGTCCGATCCTTGATCCCGTCACCCAGCATGCAGATAAATGGAGGAGTGGACACACCTCATGGAGAAACACTGCTGAGTGAACTGGAGGGGATGTTGCACTACCCCAAGAAAGTAATACTGCTTGCAAGCGTACTGGATGGATGGATGGATGCATGGATGGATTGATTTATTTATTGATCGATTGATTGATCGATTGATTGATCGATTGATTGATTGATTGATTGATTGATTGATTGATTGATTGATTGATTGATTGATTGATTGATTGATTGATTGATTGATTGATTGCTGGAAGTATGGATGGATGGATGGATGGATGGATGGATTGATTGGTGGGTGGATGGATGGATGGATTGATTGATTGACTAATTAATTGATTGACTCATTGATGGATGGATAATTTATTGATGGATGGATAGATTGATTGATTATTATTTGATGGATGGATGGATGAATGGATTTATGGATTGATAGATGGATTGATGGATGAATGGATGGAAGGATTGATTGACTGATTGATTGATTGATTGATCAATTGATCGATTGATCGATTGATTGATTGATTGATTGATTGATTGATTGATTGACTGATTGATTATTATTTGATTGATGGATGTATGGATGAATGGATTTATGGATTGATAAATGGATTGATGGATAAATGGGTTGATTGATTGATTGATTGATTGATTGATTGATTATTATTTGATTGATGGATAGATGAATGGATTTATGGATTGATAAATGGATTGATAGATGGATTGATGGATGAATGGGTTGATTTGATTGATTGATGGATGGATGGATGGATGGATGATTTGATTGTCAATGTATAGTACTGTATAGGAGTATTTAAGCCCTGTTACTTGCACATTATTGTAATAGCACAGTCGGTCACACTTTACAATAAGGTAAATGGGGACAAAATGTAAAATACAAAATCATGTTTATGTGAAAATATAAAAATGCAAAAAATTTTGGTCAGTATAAAAAGAATAGAAACTTGGACAAGTCCCCATAAAGAGCTGTGTATATGTTTATGTGTATATGTTTATGTGTGTGTTTATTAACTTTATTTCGGGGACAGTTTGTCCTTAGAACACAGCTATATATAAACTCCCTTTGGGGACATCTGGGGGATATCCTAATTTGGAAACAAACAAACTAACTACCTAACAAAATGGATACATAAGTACAATGCATAAGATAAGATAAATATATGTGCTTATTTGTGTTTCAGGGTGTCTTCTCTGTGACGTGTCCTCACCCTGACATTTTCCTGGTTGCACGAATGGAGAAAGTTCTGCAGGGAGGCATTACTCACTGCGCTGAGCCCTACATGAAGAGCTCCGACTCTAGCAAGGCAATGAGCCCAACCACACACACACACACATAACCAAAACAGCATACATAAATGCTCATATACACAAACAAAACAGAAGAACCAAACACACACTGTCCATCAAAACAGTAAGTTATTACAAGGATAAGTAGCAGGATTATCAAAGCTTACAATCCATAAACTTGCAAACAATTCTACCACATCCCTCAATGACCCCAACCAAAAACCCCTGAAGGCTGCCAGGAACGTGCTGTCTGCCCAGTTTAGTGTTAATAAAATATCTCTGGAGAGTTGTGGGGAACACTGTGTGTGTTTTGCTTTACAGGTTGCTCAGAAGGTTTTGAAGAACGCCAAGATGGCCTGCAGTAGACTGGGCCAGTACAGGATGCCTTTCGCGTGGGCAGCCCGGTGAGCCAAAATGCTTTGGAAATGTTCTGTTCTTCTTTTGCCTGCTTTGTGTCAATCACGATATTTCATATTTTTGTTCTTGTCCACAGGCCTGTGTTTAAAGATGCCTCAGGGACCCTGGATAAAAGTGCTCGATTCTCGCCGCTGTATAGGCAAGACAGTAATAAACTCTCAGAAGAGGATCTTTTCAAACTGCTGGCAGATTTCAGGAAGTTAGTATTCACTTCACGTCATCAGACTTGTCTTCACTGAGGGGTTTAGTGTTTAGTCTTTCACAGTAGTTTCAGTTGGGTTAAATGGTTTATTTTAAATGGAAATATTCTGTTCTTCTGCAGTGTTGTTGCAGCTGTGGATGGTCCCGCTGATAGGAATGGGTTTTGTAGTTCCTCTCAGAGGGACACTTTTTCAGTCCTCTTACAAAGAGATGAGCTTTCAATACAAATGTACATTATATGACTAAAGTATGTTCAGATTGCAGGAAAAAGTGGCCCACATTTAGTTTTTTGTTTCTAATTTGGGACACTTCTATATGTAGTTTTTAATCACAAACAGCTACATTTATGACACATATATTGTATGGTGCTTCTAGATCAACAATTATCAACAATTGTTAACTTTGATCAACAATCAAAGTTAACTCTCAAAATGAAACATCACTATTTAGGTAAAAGCTGTAAATACCTGTATTGCAATATGGCAAAAATCACTATCAACTTCTCAATCTAAACAGACTTGCATTGTGATTATACCATAGATCAATCGTCTCAAACTCAAATCCTGGAGGTCTGCAGCTCTGCACAGTTTTGTCCTCCAGGAATCGAGTTTGAGACCTATGCCGTAGATGCTTAGTACAAAAACATTTTACTTATATTAGTAGGAATGAGAGAATCCACAACCCACAATATTGAAATAACTCCCACCATCTAAACTTAAGAGATTTGCTCAGATTTGTTACTCAAGTTATGAGTTAGTCAGTTATACTCATGTCACTACAAATAGGAGAAAGTGCAAACCACAATCTGGCAACATAAATTCTGCTTTCTGAATAAAATAACCAATCATCACCTACATCTTCAATAGTCTTCATTAGTAATTTTAGTAACTATTCATTTAAATGTGATTGTAAATGCCAGCTTTTGAAATTTCAGCATTCCTTCATTCAAGTAAATGTGAATGTCCTAAATATTGTAGCTGAAGTTGCAAAAATTACCACCTTTTTTCTGGACAGGATGGAAAATTGTTGGGCATGATGAATATTTTAATCCTTAAGTTTTCTACAAGAATTGTGTCCTCAATCAGGTGGAAAGGATTCTGAATGATCCAACTCGTTTTTTGTATTCACATTATGAACTGCTTCTCTCTGGTAGGAGATATAGGCCTAATCCCAATTCTATTTTTGTACCCCTACCCCTTTCCCTTGGCCCCTGAAACAAAGTGTGAAGGGCAAGGGCTTCAAAATTGACCCCTAAGAAATGGGGCACCACTACAACACCTGCACGGAAGGCATATATCATGTTATCATAACGATATAATGTGGCAATAAGCTCGTAACTGTATTGTGTATTTACAATGTGGCCATACTCATCTATGTAAAAACACAAAAACAACATTAACATTATACCAGACACTGTAAAAAGGTCATTCCCAGCCATTAGACTTTTCTGACAGGGTATTCGAGTGTCGTCGAGTGTCAGAATGTTGTGGGACTATACAGGAGTTATTATTATGGATTCAAGAGTTCACACTTAGATATTGCTTGATAATAATAGCAGGTTTGGCATGCTGTCCCGGGAGAGAACCCTGAGCTCAGAGATAATTGAGCCCAGGGCTCCCGCCTGGTAAATAAGCATATAAGGGGGTACGAGATCAGATAGTTCTCGAGAGCTCCCCCTGGTAAATAAGCATATAAGGGGTTACGAGATCAGATAGTTCTCTAGAGCTTCCCCTGGTAAAGGAGGAAAAGGAGGAGATAACGAAGATATTCGAAAACGAAGATAAGAGAGTAGTTTTTTGACAGGCTACTTATAGGGAGTTTGTATTAATCTGATTGGCTTACTAGTGATTACTGATGAGAGACCGGCTGCGATCAATCATATCACGTGCTCCTCTCGAAATTAGTTTGTGAAACTTCACTTATAGATAATTTAGAAATTTAGCGTTTTTTTATTTGAGTGTTTTTTTTTTTAAGCATGACGGTAAAACACAAATGCGGTTATGAATATATTAAAACATATGCTTGTTTGTTGTACAAATTCGTAATAATGACAAAAAATACTAATTTGTTCATCTCTTTACTTCCGTGTGCAGCCATGCTCTCCCTGTAGATGGTGTATTCTGGGAAATTTTCTTACCCCTTGGTTTTGAGTGGTCCTGAAAAATCTCCGTGAACGTGCAAAACGAGGGGTAGGGGTAGGGGGAAGGCCTAAGGGGTAGAATTGGGATTGGGCCATAGAGTCCTTAAGTGTAGGTTGAACCGATACAATAAATCCTTTGTACCTATTTCAGTGGGTTTATTTAACAAGAGTTTATCTTAATTATCATTATTACTATTGCAACTACTGTATTTTCTGTATTGTTTTTATTGTATGTCTGCAGCAATATGGTGATGCCCGTAACAAATTTCCTTTTAAAGGACAATAAAGCTTACTACTACTACTAGATATTGACGTAGACTATGTCAAATCTGTGTCCACAGACCTGAGAAGATGGCTAAACTACCTGTCATTCTGGGAAACCTGGATGTGACCATTGATAATGTTCCTCCTGATATGGCTAGTAAGTCTTTAAAATTATTGTTAATGTTGAGCTAATCTATAATCCACTTCTTTTCAGATGGTATTTTCATCTTGCTTTTAACCCTAATTTTTTATATACTGTATGCTCTTTGCTCATTGGTTACTTAAACTTTTCTCATTGGTATTGGCTAGATTGCGTGACCCCATCCTACATCCCAGTAAGGCCTTTTGAGAGCAATGGGCCGAGTGAAGGTGTTCTGTTGGAGGTGGAGGAGTTTGTTCCCTGTATCGCCAAATGCTCTCAGCCTTTCACCACCTACAACAATCATCTCTATGTCTATCCCAAACACCTAAAATATGACAACCAGAAGTCTTTTGCCAAGGTACATTAGCATTATCGGCTAATGCATTGTCTTGAAAAAGAAGTGCAAGCAGTTATTGACAGGTTAATGAAGGCTCTGTTTGCACACGGAGGTCATAAAAACTGCACTTACAGATTTTTTTTCTGTCTCATATTTTCTCCTCTCTCATCTGATTCAGGCAAGGAATATTGCGGTATGTGTGGAATTCAGAGAGTCGGATGAAGAGGATGCTCAAGCCCTGAAGGTATACGTTTATTACAGATATACAGTATATCCCGACCATGTTCTCCTCATTCCTCTCTCACCTGTTTTTCTGTTGTTTCTGTTTGCTGAGATAGGGGTAAAAATGGTACAAAAAAAAGAATACATAAGTAATGCTCTGTGTATTTCTGCTGAATAGTGTATCTATGGTCGTCCAGGAGGGCCTGTCTTCACCAAACATGCCTATGCAGCTGTACTGCACCACCAGCAGAACCCAGAGTTCTATGATGAGGTGATCAAGGGGACACAGGCATACATTTTATAGGGGGTCCAGCAGGAATCAATCATAAGTTGAGAAAATATCTAAAAGGTTTGAGACCATATGTAACCCCCGGACCACAAAACCAGTTTGCATGGGTATATTTTTGGAAAATATAGCGCAAAATAAATTGTATGGGTCAAAATATATTCCACTAATATATTTTTTAAACTTCATACTGAAAATATATCCAAACAAAATGTTTGATTAGTAATGTGCATTGCTAAGCATTTCATTTGGACAAATTTAAAAGCGATTTTCTCAGTATTTAGATTTTTTCAACCCTCAAATTGCAGATTCAAATATTTGTATCTCAGCCAAATATTGTCCTATTCTAACAAAGCATACTTCAATGATAAGTTTAGTTATTCAGCTTGTGATTGATGTATAAATATTCATAAAAAAATGACACTTGTATGTACTTGTCACATATTGAAAATTGGTAGTTATCACTGTATTGTTAAATGTATGTATTTGGTCTTTATAATTAATGGTTTTTTGTGAATGTTTTTTTTTAACCCCACGTATATTTTGAAGGTATTGATTATGTTTTAGGTCTATTTCAGTTCTTTTATATATTATTATATGTGTCTTTCTGTATGACCTGCAGATAAAAATTGAGTTGCCCACACAGCTTCATGAAAAGCATCACCTGCTGTTCACTTTCTACCACATCAGCTGTGACAGTAGCACAAAGAAACGGGACATAGTGGAGACCCCAGGTATGACATGCTGCATAATTGAACGATACACAATAGTGGTATGCACTGTGGCTCCAAAAATGCCCTTTTTTATTAATTTTAGGTGTTTATGCATACATTTTTTTTGGTATTATCAATGTGTCATATAAACAAGTGTAGTTGGATGTGATGTGTTTGCGTATGTGTCTCTGTTAGTGGGCTCTGCCTGGCTTCCTCTGCTTAAAGATGGTCGTGTTGTTATGAGTGAGCAGCACATCTCTGTGGCTTCCAACCTACCAAATGGTTACCTCAGCTGCCAGGAGGGAGTAAGCAAGGTAAACCAGTTCTGCAGTCATAACTGACATTTTTAGGATTTCAGGCATTGGCTGACCAAATGTGAACCTGGATTGTGCTCTGTCCAGTATTTGTAACATTATACCTCTTTGTGTTGCTATTTGGATATCTACAACATGGTAATTTATGCTAGCAACATGTTATAAACCTTCTAATTCTTTCTAGCAACATGCTAATAATATCAAAATATGCTAGCAATGTGGTAATTCATAGAAACATGGTAGTCACATTTATTTCATGGTAACAGTGTGCTAATTCATACTTAAAACTTCCTACCAACATGCTAGTGAATAGTAAAACATGCAAGCAACATCCTGCTAGCAGCATGTCAATTCATGCTAAAACATGTTATCATAAGTTAGAAACATAATAGCAAAATCTTTTGCTAGCAAAATGCTAATTTACGCTAAAATATTAAAACTAGTAACATGCCTATTATTGCTATACAAAAACATTATTTTTAGAAATATTTTAGTACCACATTAATGAAAAATTGTTCATGCTAGAAACTTGCTAACAACATGCTAATTTGCATGCTTATTGCATACAGTCAATGTTGAGATTGCTATTTTTAAAATTCGAAAGTCTTTGGGGCTTTCAATTATGCTTTATTAATCAAGTTTGTCACATTTCTGCTAAATTTCCACAAAAGACATACTGTATGTAGTTCTAGACAGATTAATGTGTGTAGATGTAGTCCACAGAGAAAAAAAATACATTAAGCATGATCATTTCAATTAACACACTATTATTGATGAAGGAGTTGTCATGATAAAAACAAGCAGAAACAAGGATTAAAACTAGGAGAATAGAGATCTGTAAAATCTATGTGGTTAGAATAGCTCAGATAATTTGGCCTTTGTCAGTTTAATTAGAGTTCATATTGAAATCTCTGACTCTCTTTAAATCTCTGTTAAATCTCATGAACACATATACAACCTATTACTCGAATCTTTCATCAGGAAAATAATGTTTCAATGGGCAATCTGTCAGTATGACCTAAATAAACTATTTAAACGTTAATGTTGTGTTATGTGTGTTTGCAGCACTCTAGTCCAGAGATAAAGTGGGTGGATGGAGGACGTCCTCTCTTCAGAGTATCCACACATCTGGTCTCTACTATATACACTCAGGTATGTGACCGTATATAGCATTATTACTCCAGTCTTCAATGTCTCATGATCTATCAGAAGTCATTCTAATATGATTTGCTGTTGTGATGATGCATTATTGCTTTTCAATCATTAACACTTCTTATTTAAAATGATGAAAACTTTTTTTTCTGCTTTATTTTTGTTTAAGTGGCTGCTAAAAATTCAGTTTCGAATCACAAGAATGAATTGCGTTTAAAAATATTAGTAAGATACAGGCTCTGAATGCAAAAAAACATGTCAGTCATAATATTGCTGTTTTTATTGTATTTTGATCAAATATATGTAGCCTGAGAAAGCACTTAATTAAGATCTTGTTAACATTCAGAATCAGTGTTGTTAGGATTACATAAGCAATCTTTAGCCTTTAGACAAGATTAGCTGTAGGTTCAGTTCCACTAAAATAAGGTCGCATTAGTTATCATTACTTAATGCATTAACTAACAATAAACACTTTCACTTTCACTTTGTGTTAACAATAAACACTGTATTTCTTTACAGTATATAATTGTCTTATGTTAATATTATTAAATAAAAATGCCACTGTTCATGGTTAGTTCATATATTCTCAGGTGCATTTAATAACTTTAGGATTAAATTAATTATTAAAACTTGAAATTAACATTCTCAATTTAAAAAAAAGTGTTAGAAGGGTTTTATGTACATTATTTGTGCATCTTAAAGGGTGTCTATCATGCCAAATCAACTTTTGGGTGCTGTTTAGACAGAAATGTGTGTAGGTATAGTGTGTCCACTATCACATTGCAGTGATTGTTTGTGTGTGTGCGCACAGCGATCATTGTAACGGCATTTATGTGTGGCTCATTCTTTCCTACTTAATACGATTACTTAGCTTACTGTGGTATTTGTGACTGTGGGTTTCTGCTTCATTGTGTCATTGTTTTATCCATTTGTTTTGTGTCATTCTGTGTTTATCCTGATATCCGACACTGGCTATCCTTCTCTGAAGTGAAATTACATAAGAGTGGGTGGGGAGAACCAGCTCATTTTCATTTAAAGGCACAGGTGCAAAAAAACCTTTTCGAGAGGGTATAATAACTGATCTGATGGGTATTTTGAGCTAAAACTTCACAGAAAAATTCTGGAGACACAAAATTCTTATTTTACATCTTATAGAAATTGCATCCCTTTAACTAATGTAGTTGTTGAATGTTAAAACAGAAACAGTCGATAACTGAAACATTTCTTTTCTTTTCCCCAGGATCAACACCTGCACAATTTTTTCCATCATTTCCAGAGTATGCAGTCTGGTGCCCCCCGTCCAACTGAAGGGGAGCTCGTCAAATACCTCAAGGTGAGCACAGAGAAGCAAGTTTCTTTAATAGTTATAGTTATTTTATAGTTATTTTCATGGTGAGCCCAATGACAAAGCATTGCGTTTACATCACTAGAGTCTTCATGCCATGGAAGGTCATGTTATGATCAACTTCCTGCCCACTATTTTAAACCAAATGATTCATGTTCTGACCAGCGCCACTAACGAGGATGTGGCTGTAAACACTACTAGGTGAGAAACCGAAAGTTGGCAGATTTAGAACATGGGATTCTTCTCTTTCTGTGTTTCTCATGGTCTCTATGTTGTCCGTCTGTGTCCTGAAGGGTCATGGTCCACATTGTTGCTCAGTGCCACGAGGAAGGCCTTGAACACTACCTGAGGTCATATGTGAAGGTAAACAAATCTCTAATATGATCCATGTATTTGCAGTTACTGAAGTAGACTTGGTCATGTGAGTTTTCTACTTTTATTCCCCAGTATGTGTTTAAAACAGAGTCCTACTCTAATGGTAACAGTAAGACTGTGCATGAAGAGCTAGCCAAAGCCATGACGTCCATCTTAAAGCCTTCAACCGACTTTCTAACCAGCAACAAGCTTCTCAAGGTAAACTGTAAACAACATTACGCTTTAATAGTTTTCGATCTCATGAATTTAGTACTGCGATGTAATTGTCATTAAAACATTTACTCTGGTGTTTCAGTATTCATGGTATTTTTTCGAAGCCCTGGTGAAGTCAATGGCACAGTACCTGATGGAAAGTGGCAAGGTCAAGGTAAACACTCTCAGAACTGCACCTTACAAAATTTATCACCTATTGGTATTGGCACGCTCATGCTTCTTGAAATACTCCAATACCACACAATTTTACACAGAAAAGAGAAATCTGTTTGTAAATGTATCAAAGTAATAAAACGTTTGACATAAATTTAATATTCATGCCTGCATAGCTGCTGTGAGTGAGCTGATAAGTGAAGCGTGTTGAGAGGATTGAGTGTGTAGCGGCACAAACACATTGTGAAGCACAATTTCTTTTCTCACTGGAATCAATGGAATGTTTGTAGTTTGGTTAGATGTGTCAGTAGCAAAACAAGTAAAATAATGCTTATATTACCAGTGTTACCTGACAGTAGGGAGAGATAGCACTTCTGTTGTATGCACTTGAATGTTGACGCACACTGATGACCAGGGCCAAACAGAATCTGTGAATTTTTTATTTATGTATTTATATTTATTTATTTATTTATTGCTATTTCTGCACAGAATTTTGTAATATATATATATATATATATATATATATATATATAAAATCAGATTTATGTGAATAAGTTTGAGAGTATATGTACTGAAAATGTTACAATTTTTTTTTTAAATAACGTGTAAACTTTTTAAGGTTTAAAGTATGAATTCAGTCAATTAGAAGATACTTGAAAAAATAGATAATATTACTTTACAAGACACATAAATTTAATGAATTTGTAAATATATTTACACACATTTACATGTGAAACTGTAAAACTGTTTACATGTCAGACTGTAATATTAAGATCAGTTGCACAATCATTTTTTACAATGTACTTACTGTAGCCTTATGATACTTTTGTGAAACACAGCCCTGGAAAGTTCCAGCAAAGTGTATTGGAGCTAAAGTCTACAGTATAATGACCTTTTAATAACAGGATTGAGCACCACTGTTATTAACTATGGATTTAGCTTTTTGTAAGAGATAGTAGTAGTTTACCATGTTCCTTGTGTAATTTGCTGTTGCATGTTTAGCTGTCCAGAAACCAGCGATTCACAGCTTCATTCCATTATGCTGTGGAGACGCTGGTCAACATGCTGATGCCTCACATCACCCAGAAGTACAAGGACAACCTGGACGCGGCCCGTAATGCCAACCACAGCCTGGCTGTCTTCATAAAGGTACATAAAGCATCTGTGAAGTGTCTTGATTTGACTTTCATGCGTTTCATGACCATTTGAAGTCATCATTAACAGTGTTTTCTCATTGTCTTACAGCGCTGTTTTACCTTCATGGACCGAGGATTTGTCTTCAAGCAAATAAACAATTACATTACCTGTTTTGTTCCTGGAGATCCTAAGGTACACATAATCAAACATTTATATCATATAATTTTAATCTATAATGCAAAATCAAGAGCCGTCTCATGCATAATATAATATAATATAATATAATATAATATAATATAATATAATATAATATAATATAATATAATATAATCATTCATTCATTTTCTTTTTGGCTTAGTCCCTTTATTAATCTGGGGTCACCACAGCGGAATGAACCACCAACTTATCCAGCATATGTTTTTACGCAGCGGATGCCCTTCCAGCTGCAAACCATCACTGGGAAACACCCATACACTTCCATTCACACACATACACTACGGACAATTTAGCTTACCCAATTCACCTATAGCGCATGTCTTTGGACTTGTGGGGGAAACCGAAGCACCCGGAGGAAACCCACGCCAACACGGGGAGAACATGCAAACTCCACACAGAAATGCCAACTGACCCAGCTGAGGCTCGAACCAGCGACCTTCTTGCTGTGAGGCGAGAATGCTACCCACTGCGCCACCGTGCTGCCCACATAATATAATATAATATAATATAAGGTGATATAATATTTGTTTAAATGTTGAGGGAGGACAGGTCTGAATTTTTTAAATAAGTAAATATATAAATAAATATACATTTGAGTCATTTCATTTGATACATATAAAATTACATTTATATATGAATATTTATGAAATATGATTATTAACACTCATTAAACTTCAGAAAACAGATTATATTATATTATATTATATTATTTTATTTTATATTATATTATATTAGGGCCTCACAGTGGCATAGTGGGTAGCCCGATCGCCTCATAGCAAGAAGGTCGCTGGTTCGAGCCTCGGCTGGGTCAGTTGGCATTTCTGTGTGGAGTTTGCATGTTCTCCCTGTGTTGGCGTGGGTTTCCTCCGGGTGCTCCGGTTTCCCCCACAAGTCCAAAGACATGCGGTATAGGTGAATTGGGTAAGCTAAATTGTCCTTAGTGTATGTGTGTGAATGATTGTGTATGGATGTTTTCCAGTGATGGGTTGCAGCTGGAAGGGCATCCGCTGCGTAAAACATATGCTGGATAAGTTGGCGACCCCAGATTAATAAAGAGACTAAGCCGAAAAGAAAATGAATGAATGAATATTATATTATATTATATTATATTATATTATATTATATTATATTATATTATATTATATTATATTAACATGTCTATATCTCTTGCAGACGCTGTATGAATTCAAGTTTGAGTTTCTGCGGGTGGCATGTAATCATGAGCACTACGTCCCCCTTAACCTGCCTATGCCTTTTGGAAAGGGCCGCATTCAAAGATTTCAAGGTAAACATGCAGCAGTCTTCCATGCCATTCCATTGCTTAAATAGGCTAAAGAATTGTCCAGCATCTCTCTTGAAAGGTTAACTTGTTCATCAGAAAAATTAGACTCGATAGAAATCTTCCATTCCCTGCTTCTGTCCTTTGGGCTTTCTGTATCTATTGCATATATGATTGTCTTCTGCCATGCCTTTCTTTCATGCGTGCTAGCTTTTCTGTGTCACGTTAAGGAGACTCATGCCAGAAGTGTAGGTGAGCAGTCCTGCTTGCCTGTGACTGAACTATGTTTGTATGTCTAGTCTAGTGTTAATGCCACGTCCACATCTATCTTCAGTGTCGTAACTGTCATGAAGGTTTCGTTCCTGGTGTTTAATGAATCTACTTCCATCTGTCTTACCTATGTTGATGTACAACATAAGCTAATTCATTCATCGCTCCATTGAATGACTTGGTGAATAATTCTGTTTGTGTTTGTTCTGTAATACATGTCTGTAAACTGGCTCTTTAGTCTGGTTTTGAAATATCATCTTGTGTGTATGTGTGGTATTGTGATTTGTCGTACCAGAATTTTAAGGTAATCTACTGTTAGCGCCTATTTATCAAAGTAATGCTTTAGGTTTTGTTATGCGGCATTCTTAAGGCATTTTTGGAGCAAACACAATTTTAACTTTAGCTTAAAATCTTCTTGCTTTGTTTTTGTCTTTGCTTCAGATCTGCAGTTGGACTACTCTCTGACCGATGACTTCTGTAGGAATCATTTCCTGGTGGGATTGCTATTGAGGGAGGTGTGTGGGGCCCTTCAGGAATTTGGGGAGGTCCGTCAGATTGCCATTCAAGTTCTTAAGAGTCTGATGATCAAGCACACATTTGACGATCGCTATGTCTCAAAGGTCAGTCTTTTAGTTAACACTTTAAGTTAAGGAAGCTTTCTAAATTTTCATAAAGAGCATTAGCACTATTGTTTTCATAATTTGCAGCTTAGCTTAAAAAATAAATGTGTTTTAAACAGACATTGACTAACTGATTTGATTGATTTTTGCGAGAGGTCCCGAGTTCAGATCTCAGACGAGCCCCCACTTACAAATAAGGAGAAGATGAGTGCATTTGCGTTGAGAAATGTGAATTTATTAACCCATCTAGCTAAACCAAAACATTATCAAACCCCATTCTAACAAAAAAGGACAAGACTCAAAATATGGAAAAATTAACAAAGGCTTGGACTCCAGGCAGAGAGAGATGTAAAAACAAATTGTGTGAGAGTGTGTTATAGGCTGGATGACATAGTCAGATATTACATTGCTTATGCAAAATGCAAAATCAATGCCACATTTCATTCTATTATTAACGGTTAAATGATGAATGTTAAATTAATATCAAACGGCAGCTTTAACAAAAGAGATCATGTTTCTGTATTAGCCTATCTCTGTGAATGGAGCAGAGAAAAATACTACAAAAATACACATTTTCGTTTGTTTAGAAAGTATAAAAAGTATAAAATACAATTTTAATGAACAGAAAAAAATCAAGAGAATAAAAAAATATTGTTGAAATTTGGTAGTTTGTCATCTTTCTTTTCAATAACTCCTTTGAATTTAAACGCATTATCTTTCTGTTCCTAAAGCTGTTCCCAAAGTACTTTAATGGATGTAACTATAATATTTAAAAAACTGAATTAATAATATTTAATTTAATAAAACTGCACCAAAATATGTTGGTCTATATTAAAATAAAAATATACCTTTTCAAAAGGGGGTGTACTGCCAGTACTCATTTATGCTGAACACTGTAGCTATAAAAATAAAAATAATAATTAAATAAGCTTAAGAGACGCTTAAGATAATTCAACGTAGCCTAGTTAAATTTGCATATATTGTGAGATTGTAGATCAGAATCATATTCATTCATTCATTATTTTCTTTTCGGCTTAGTCCCTTTATTAATCTGGGGTCGCCACAGCGGAATGAACCGCCAACTTATCCAGCATTTGTTTTGCGCAGCGGATGCCCTTTCAGTTGCAATTCATCACTGAAATGCCAACTGACCCAGCTGAGGCTCGAACCAGCGACCTTCTTGCTGTGAGGCGATTGTGCTACCCACTGCGCCACCGCGTCGCCCAGAATCATATTCATTCATATACAAATCAGACCAAAGAAAACACAGGAAGTGAATGGGTGTAACACCACCTAAATTTTATAGGGAAGAACCTCATATACACAGGTGTTCCTAATCACAACACAATCAGCTGGATCAACACACACACAAGCAAAAAAAAGTGTCATGACAGCAGATAAATCACTTAACCGTTCTGCATGTGTGTATTTCTGTATGTGTGCAGAGTCAACAGGCCAGGTTGGCGACGCTTTATCTACCCTTGTTTGGCTTACTGCAGGAGAATGTTCATAGACTAAATGTGAGAGACACATCTAATTTTAACACCAACCAGGTGAATCGTCTTTGTGAACTTTGTCCTCTTCGCTTATGTATCATTCAGACCATTCACTCCACATGTCATCTGAAATGTTAGGGTGAACTCTTATTATTTTTCCTCAGAATGGACGAGATGAACATCTTGCCAGCATATCTAGCGCTACACCCCAAAAGCCTGTTGGTAATCTCGACAACAGCCTACATAAAGATGTATTTGGGGTCATCTCAGGAACTGGTGAGTGTTGACTAAATTAAAAATGCAGAGGTCAGTTTTTTAAGCTGTTGTTGAGATCTTCTGAAGATGTTTGTGTAAGTGATATAAATTTACTGTGTGTGTAGCCTCTCCTCACACCTCCACGCCAAACATCGGCTCTGTGCGTCACGCAGACTCTCGAGGTTCTCTGATCAGCACAGACTCTGGAAACAGCCTCCCTGAGAAGACCAACGAGAAGACCGGCTCCCTCGAAAAGGTGAACTATAATGACAGGAGTCTCTGAGGCCTGAAATAACTTTTTATCTGCCTTTATAAATTATACGCTTCTGTTTTAATACAATGCAGTGTATAATAAGTCAAATAAAATCTGACTTGGGCGCATGTGGTGATGGAGGAGGAAGGGACTCCCACTGGGCCTTTAATACCTCCATTATACTTGTTTTTAAGGATCACATGTACTGTAACCCCATACAGTAAATTGGAATTAAGTGTCTAAAATGCAATTCAATTAAATTTAGATTGTAAGGAGTTCTCATGAAATCAAAAGTGACGCTATTATTGTGTTACTGCACATTGCTCTGATCTGGAATAGCCTTCTTTCTTGGATGACATCTGTTTAATGGCTTATGCAGAATGAACAGTTGGTTTACTGCAAGCAAGAAAAGAGCATTATATGTGCATTTATGTGCAAACATAGAAAATAAGAACTTTGATTGGCTAGTATGCACTTTTAAACATTGGAAAACTATATGTTTGTGCAGTGTTTGCATGTCTGAAGATCAAATCTGATTTGAAGCTCTGACGTAAATATCCACATCAACCCAGTGACTTTATTTAGCATTCATGTAAACACATAAAGACTCAAATAATAGAGGATTAATGGCAAAGTTGTGAGTTAGATTTCTAGGGAAAGCCAGAAATGAAGTCTTTAACTGAATGTAAATCACTTGAAATTAAAAAAATCTAGTTTTTTTTCTCAGACCCAGACACTATTAGGGGTTTGGAATGACTTGAAGGTGAATAAATAATTACATGAATTGTTTGGTTTGGGGTGAACTAACCCTTTAAAAACACCATTAAATGGAATCATTGTTTGAGATTGGGGGGGGGGGGGTGGTTCTCCCTCTTCCAGCACATGTGCTCAGAGGGCCTTTAACTGGAGCACTTTTCCACATGCGTCTAATACATTACTTGAACATGTGAGGTCACCAAACATCTGTTATGCTACATTTCCCACTCCCTGGGTAATCTCTGGGTTTTGTAACATATCTATAGAAAGGAAACCACAATTAAACCTTCAGGGCTAAATGACCAGAGCCATAACCTTCATAGACTTTGGATGTGTTTCAGAAGTTAATTATTAAACTATTAATCCCAAAAGTACCACAGGTTTTGCTAAAAAACCACGGCAGAGCAGCCCTGTCAATTTGAGTTTGGAATGTGTATGGTTTATAATTGATATGCTTTAACACTGGAATATAGCTTCAGTATCACTCAGATTTGCTTTGCTGTGCTTTTTAACATATCACACAAAATAAGGTGATTCTCATACTGATATTTGTTTTTTCATGTTTTGTGCCAACACTCTTAGATTGTAACAATGTATTTTTAGGGTTAGAAGATATAAGGTCATGATTATGACCTTAATTATCAAAAAGCAATGCAAACTATACATTTTTCATACCGATCGCATAAGAGTTACAATATTGAGTTAGACATAAGAGAAACTGACTACTTTTTTTTTCAAAACCAGTAAAAAACCTTGAAATTACTGTAAAAATATCTGTAATAATGAATTGTAAATGTATTATTCATAATGTTTCATGGTTACTGTTTTTTGTATTACTCAAGAAATATATTTTGAAACAAGGTTAAAAATGCAATATCCCTAATTGAAGTCTTTTTTTTCAGTATAAAGCTGTTGCTTTTAAGTTTCCACTAATGACTCCTAACTTTTATACTCCCCTTTTGCCCTTGACCTCTGATCTCTTAGCCGAAAGAGAGGTTCACGCGTAGACACACCCTCACAGTGTTGCCCCTCCCCTTCAAACCAGAAGACTCCGCCCCTCTCAGCCGAGCAGCCAAACGTGTCACAATGGATTTCTCTCTGCTCTCAAGCCCCGCCCTCCACGACAGTGACACTAACAAAATTACTGACAGCATACAAGTAGAGCAACACAAGAGTGTCCCCATCTGGGGAGTTTGTGTGTGCTTTCATCACTTAAACCAGGGGTGTCCTAACTCGGTCCTAGAGGGCCGGTGTCCTGGAGAGTTTAGCTCCAACCCTAATCAAACACACCTGAACCAGCTAATCAAGCTCTTACTAGATATACTACAAACTTCCTGGCAGGTGTGTTGAAGCAAGTTGGAGCTAAACTCAGCAGGACACCGGCCCTCCAGGACCGAGTTTGGACACCCCTGGCTTAAACCTTTCTTTCACTACTGGTCAAAAGTATGGGATCAGTAAGATTTCTTATTTTTTTAAAAGAAGCCCATTTTGCTTATTGAATGTAATTTAAAATACAACTTCAGAAATCATTATAATATTGTTTAGCAGAAAATGCCTTTTTAAAAAACTTTTTAAAAAATATTACTTATCCCAAACTTTTGACTGGCAGTGTACATCATAGGGCGTTGCCTGTATTTCTCGTATTGTATTTTTTTCAGCTCCGTGCATGTGGTGGAGTGTGTTTTTGCTCACTTGATATCATTTACTATAGGTGTGAGCTGTGAATGATTCTCTGCGTAAAGCTTTCTGATGTGCTGTTATATGATATTTTGATGTCTTTTCCATTTTATACTTAATGTGTGTGTGTGTGTGTGTGTGTGTGTGTGTGTGTGTGTGTGT
>CAIGQW010055671.1:6111294-6142505 GCA_903798125.1 Danio choprae | reverse complement strand
ATAAAAAATATAACACACGCACTGGCCACTTTATTAGGTACATCTTACTAATACCGGGTTGGACCCCCTTTTGCCTTCAGAACTGCCTTAATCCTTCATGGCATAAATTCAACAAGGTGCTGGAAATATTCCTCAGAGATTTTGGTCCATATTGACATGCTTGCAACACACAGTTGCTGCAGATTTGTCGGCTGCACATCCATGATGCGAATCTTCCGTTCCACCACATCCCAAAGGTGCTCTATTGGATTGAGATCTGGTGATTATGGAGGCCATTTGAGTACAGTGAACTCATTGTCATGTTCAAGAAACCAGTCTGAGATGATTTGCGCTTTGGGGCGTTATCCTGCTGTAAGTAGCCATCAGAAGATGGGTACACTGTGGTCATAAAGGAATGGACATGATCAGCAACAATACTCAGGTAGGCTGTGGCATTGGCACGATGCTCAATTGGTACTAATGGGCCCAAAGTGTGCCAAGAAAATATCCACCACACCATTACACCACCACCACCAGCCTAAACCGTTGATACAAGGCAGGATGGATCCATGCTTTCATGTTGTTGACGCCAAATTCTGATCCAGACTCATCAGACCAGGCAACATTTTTCCAATCTTCTATTGTCCAATTTTGGTGAGCCTGTGCGAATTGTAGTCTCAGTTTCCTGTTCTTAGCTCACAGGAGTGGCACATAGTGTAGTCTTCTGCTGTTGTAGCCCATCCGCCTCAAGGTTCGACGTGTTGTGCATTCAGAGATGCTCTTCTGCATATCTCGGTTGTTACGAGTGGATATTTAAGTTACTGTTGACTTTCTATCAGCTTGAACCAGTCTGGCCATTCTCCTCTGGCATCAACAAGGCATTTGCGCCCACAGAACTGCCGCTCACTGGATATTTTCTCTTTTTCAGACCATTCTTTGTAAACCCTAGAGATGGTTGTGCGTGAAAATCCCAGTAGATCAGCAGTTTCTGAAATACTCAGATCAGCCCGTCTGGCACCAACAACCAAGTCACATTCAGAGTCACTTAAATCATCTTTCTTCCCCATTATGATTGTCTTGACCATGTCTACATGCCTCAATGCATTGAGTTGCTGCCATGTGATTGGCTGATTAGAAATTTTCGTTAACATGCAGATGGACAGGTGTACCTTATAAATTGGCCGGTGAGTGTATATACATATATTCAAAATACAACTTTTTAATTAAGTTATATTTTTAGATGTTTATGATTGTCACATCTTCATATATGTTTAACTCAGATACCTACAATGCTATCAGAATCCTTGGGTCGTTGGCAAGATAGCCCCGTGGTTAGTGTGCCGACATATTGTGTGGCAGCACTCCGGGTGTGCCGAATTTGAATCCCGGCTCGTGGACCTTTTCCGATCCTACTCCCCTCTCTCTCCCACTTTACTTCCTGTCAACCTACTGTCCTTTCACAGTTCAAAAGGCAAAAATGACAAAAAATAACCTTAAAAAAAGAAACCTTGGGTTCAAAATGGTCACATAAAACTAACTTGAGACTGTTTTAGGTGAAAAATAAACTTTACACGCATTATAATTGGATTACTGAGAGAAAAATCAAGTAATAAAAAGTATGATATGACCTCTTTAAAGACCCTGTATGCATGATAATATACCCTGCATGAGTCTTGTTTAAAGCATGTTTAAGACATTGTGGGTCTCAGTAATCAATCTTTTCTGCTCTTTTTTTTTTTCTTTCCTAAGGCTGCGGTAAGTGGTGTGTGTGCGTGCGTGTGTGTGTGCGTGTGTGTGTGCGTGTGTGTGTGCGTGTGTGTGTGTGTGTGTGTGTGTGTGTGTTGTCTTACTCATTGTCAAGCCATAATAGTCACCAAACTATGGCTTGTTTGTCTGCTTGCATAATGCCTTTGGTTTAGAAGAGGAGGAGGCCTTTTTTTCTGTGTACTGCTGGTGTCCTTCATCAATAACACATTCTCTCATCTGTACATCCTGTCATTTCTTTATTCCGGGTTGAGCCAGGCAGTACGCTGACACTTTGTTTACTATGGAAGCCATTTTTAGATGGGTTTGGGCCATAAAAAAAATGAGCTAGGCAACATTAGCGAGCTCTTTGGCTATACGCTGTGCCCATTAACCCTGCAGAAACCATGCGATTTTATGGCTTCTGCAAAAAAACAAACTGAAACTCTGTGTGCCGCGTAAGTGCTGATGTCTCAAAACTGTCCATGTCGGAATACAGGAAATAAAAAGATAGCGCTGATTATTTACAGATAGCATGAATTCTGCAAAGTGCCGGAGACTAGATGTTGATGCTTCGAGTCACGGGGTGTAATCAGGTTTGCTTTGAAATAAAGAATACGTTGGAGGTTTTTAAGACAGTTAAACGTTAAAGTGTGTGTCCGTCAGTCATAACTAGGCCCACAGAAATCTACGACTAAATTTTTTTTAGCCCATCATTGAGTGTATTTATTTACTTATGCAAATGTGTGTACAAATGTTTATTAAGTTTTTATATGAATAGTTAAGTAATTATATTAATTCAGTAATGTTATGAATAACATGCATGATTTATTTACAATGCAGTTTGTAAAGGTATATTTTCTGTCTTTTTGTGGTTAATTAATCATAAGAGACTTGCTTTGTATAACAAAAAACTGGATCTGCATTGTAAACCTTAAATAAAAGCTAAAAAAGTTATTATTTTTTATTTCAGTTTTTATTTTTTATCGATCTGGAGATTTTGTTTTTACAAACTTCTGTGCAGTAATAGCTAAAAATGTCCACGGATTCTGTCTGGTCCTGGTCCTTTTCATTTCTACTTGTGTGATATAGAGGTTTGTTGATTGTGAGACTGGCTTTGTTTTCATCCAAAGATGCGAATCAGATTTATGCGCACAACTGCAATATTGCATAAAACATGTGCGAATGAAGCACACTTTCCATCCAATGAGTTAAAGAGGACAAAATCATCACTTTCTGATAATCTGCAGCCAAATATGAAAAAGAAAAATTGAATTTGCTGCAGTAGGAGAAGCCATTGTGGGACTTCCACTTGGTGGCTTTTGGAGGCCTGAGACTCTCTTTAGGAGTGCAGACGCTCAAGACAGTTCTGGGAGGTAATAATAATGAAACATTTTGATGATGACCAAAACAGCATTTCAGATGTTTTCCAATGTCAGTCCACTGGTTTGTCCATTCATCCTGTCATATTGCTCACTTTTTAATCATCACATGATCAGTTAAAACAAAATCACATGACATTGTTTGGTATGCATGCTAGAATTTATTTGCATCATAGTTAGTTTTTTATTTAGCAGTTTCAAAATGTATGCGCATCTTCCCATTTTTTTTTATGCAATATTCCAAAATGTGCATAAAAATAGGTGAATGGAAGCAAAGCTATTGAAACCAGCTTTTGTTGGATTATAAAAAGAAGTGTGTGCGTGTCACACACAGATTGTGACTGAGTCGTTATATGTGTTTCAGGGCTTCTTTGAAGATGAGGACGGTAAGGAATATATTTATAAAGAACCAAAATTCACCCCTCTCTCCGAGATCTCCCAGCGTCTCCTCAAGCTTTACTCTGACAAATTTGGCCAAGAAAACGTCAAGATGATTCAGGACTCCGGCAGGGTGAGCAAACGCACACTCGTGTTTTATCAGCATTCTGTCAATAGGTGAAAGCTCAGGCAACTGTGAATAATCTGAGCACACATACACACATACATAAAATGACATGTTAAAAAGTTAAAGTGACAGTCAACCAAAAAATTTCAATTTGTTTCAAAACTGTATGGCTTTCTTCTTTATAACATGAAGATGTTTTACTTCTGTTCAGAGTCATTACAATTCAAGTTTGTTCCCAACATTCTTCAACAATATCTTCTATTTTGTATTTCACAGAAGAAAGAAATGCACAATTTAAAACCACATGAAAGAAAAAAATATATAATTTTCATTATTGGATGTAATTTAACTTTAACCTGCATTGCTTAATATGTCAAAAAATATATGAAATTGCATTGTTCAATGCATTTTATCTATTGTTTCATCCTCAGAAATATGGTTTAGATTTTGTGATTTTAAAATATTAAAAATCGCTTATATAATGTACATTATAATGCTTCTGTCATGGAGAGCAAAGTGCTTGTTGACAATACCATTATGTGATGTAATGACCACTCATCACATAAACCCTCATAACAAAAGAAATCCACTTGGTGCATAAATAGCAAGAATGTAACAATCAGCTTCATTCAAGGTATTTAATAAAGATACAAATTGGCATGACATGACATTGGGAGATAAATTGTTATGCTAACATACAAAATGTGTGTAACAAATAACCCTGTATTAGTTTGTGCCCCTCTCAACCTTTCTAGTTTAGCTCAATGTAAACAAAACAGTCAATTAATAACTTAAAAAAGGGTTAGTTCACGCAAAAATTAAAATTCTGTCAGTAACCCCAAACCCATAACAAAAACTGCTCTTCTTCTTAACCCAAATGAAGATACTTTTAATGAAATCTTTAAATGAGATTCCTGTCTCTCCACTGAAAGTGCCCTCCAAGCAATTTAAAGTTTAATAGATGACTAATAGACATCTAAGTATAGACATTTAAAAAAAGATGTCTTTTTTAAAGCAAAATATGAGATGTCAGTGAAAATCTAATAGATGGCTAAGAATAACCCAAAACTAGACTAGTTATCAAATACACAGATTAGGCAGACTTCACATGTGTAGTCATTCATTCATGTTAATTTATGTTTATGATTTGTTTATTCTATATGTCTATTAGACTTCCTTTAAACCCCAAAAATGCTTGCTGGGTCTGCTCACGCAAAGCTGATGCTATAAACATTCGTAAAAAGATTGAAACAAAGAAAATAATAATGATAAATAGAGTGAACGATGGTGTTTAGTCCAATTCTTTTAAAGGGACACAGTCACTTTAAACATTCTAATTATGTTTTTAATTGACATTGAGTACGAGCTAACAATGTTTACAGCATTCACATTTGTCCAAATTAAAAAAAGCTTTTGTGTGTTAATCAGGTATGTTTGAGCTTTTATTTATGTTCACTGATAAGCGTTTATATATAAATTAAATACAACATTAAATATGCTTTTCATAAAAGTGATTGCCTTTTTAAAAGAGTTGGCTTAAATCCCTTGTTTTGTCTCTTATGAATGTTTTAAAAAGTTTATGATGAAGGGCTTTCATTAAAGAAACAGAGATCTCTCGGATTTCACTGAAAAGTACTTCCTTTTTGTTCCAAAGACGTCTTCTGGGCATATTTATTGCATACAAGGAAACAGACATAATCTACTATAAACTATAATAAACTATCAGCTCTTCTTGCTATCAGCCATCTATTATTCTTGGTTTGACTGAATATACAGTATACAATGTGTAGTGGTCATAAAAACTCACACTATATTAAGATTAATTACTTAATCCCAGGCTCATTTTAACAGTGTATACACAAACAGAGTATTACACCATACAAATAATTTGACAACAGGGCTCCTGATATGCAGGGTTTCTAGTCTCACTTTAACCCCAGTCCACAGACAACAGTTTTGTATATTCATCTTTTATCAGCATTTTTTTTTTGACATCTCATCTTTCCCAGGTGAACCCTAAAGATCTGGAGTTAAAGTTTGCCTACATCCAAGTGACGCATGTGACGCCGTATCTGGAGGAAAAGGAACTTGAAGAGAGGAAGACTGACTTTGAGAGGAGTCACAACATTCGCCGATTTGTGTTTGAAACACCATTTACAGAGTCGGGCAAGAGGCACGGTGGAGTCGAGGAACAGTGTAAACGCAGGACGGTGCTCACTAGTGAGTAATCACATACCCCGACTTCACAACTGTTGCATAAATATTGCATGTGTAGCATACAGATAATGTGTAGGAAAGTGATCCTTTATTCTACTAAATTTAATTGACTAAAAAACCCTTACGCCACCACTTATCCACTGGCAGCCCAATCAAGTCAAGTCGTGCTTTGTCATTCCACTACATGTGTGGACATACAGAGGATCCAAATGTCGTGTCTCGCAGGACAACGGTGATACATGGATTAATCATAAACACAAACACAACACTGGACATAAGAGCTATTATTAAAAAAAAACTATGCATAACTAACATATATTATAAAATACTTAAACTATACACATAAGACAGGCTATACAAGTAATTTTCCATGAGACTGAACAATGTTGGGCAGCATATTGTGCAAAAAAAAGAAATAAAGGTATTTAAGGTATCTAATATTGTGCAAGAGGTATTTAAGGTTGAAGCAAGCAGTGCAACATGATTGTGGTGCATTTATAGTAAACACTGAGTCCTTGTAAGGTGGAGTTTAAAAATGTAAGGTGAATAAGAGAGAAGAGTTTTTCTACAGGTGGTTTGTCAAGCCCACTCACCTGAATGAAGCACAATTTAAAAATGCACAGTGTTTCCAAGAGACATGGAGTGATTAGGAAAGTGTCTATAGTGCAAATGTGCAACCTGGTGCAAGAGTCAGAGAGACGAGGGGGTGTCCTTCAATCAGTTCCACTTGTTTACTTTCGGAATTACAATATGTGACCAAAACATTTGTTGATTATTTTATTTATTTATTTTTTTTAAACATGCACTGAGCACTTTTTGCACTTTGTATAAATGAAATAAAATAAGACTGCTATTATCTCTGCAAGTAATCCTTATTTTGGAAACATTGCCGTATTTAAAGATGAGCTGCTTTTTTCTGATGGGTTATAGTATTACAATATGTAGATTTTAAAAATCATATTTTCTAAAGCACTTCTAAAGCAGTGCGAGTTGCTCCGTTTTTCAAAACCATTTTAATATGCACTTCATTTCTAAATATATTTTTCTTTTTGATTTTTCAAAAAAACCTTTTTCTGTACACTGTAAGCCCATTGTCACGACTCACTCTCTCACAAAGGCACAGGAGTTATCAAAACACAAATATTTATTACAAACAGACCACTCACAACTGGAACACAGGAATCACACGTAGGAAGACAATACAAGATGACATATAATACCAGACAAAAGACTGAACCAAACACGGGTGTATAAATACACAGGACATCATTGAACTAATTACACACAGGGGTCAGACACAGGTGAAACTCATGAACACTAACAAACGGTGGGAAAACAGAATAAAGGAATCACATGACATAACAAAAGCACATGGAACACTAGGCATGGGAAAACACGGCACATGGACACAGGAACCCTGACACCCATACAGGTTGATTGAACTTCAAAAATGTATGGAAACTGTTGACCTAAAACAGCTAATTTCGTCTTGTTGAAAAAAATGATACTTTTTAAGTGTATTAACAATAACAGGTCAAAAATGAACATGAACATAACATTAGACACAGCTTAATCTTCCATGTAGTTAACTGTAGTTAGCATAATATAGTTATGCTAACTGTTACATTCATTCATTTTCCTTCGGCTTAGATCCTTTATTCATCAGGGGTCACCACAGCGGAATGAACCGCCAACTTATCCAGCATATGTTTTATGCAGCGGATGCCCTTCCAGCTGCAACCCAGTACTGGGAAACATCCATACACACTTATTCACACACATACACTACGGCCAATTTAGTTTATTCAATTCACCTATACCGCATGTCTTTGGACTGTGTGGGGAAACCGAAGCACCCGGAGGAAACCCACGCGAACACGAAAGAACATGCTCCACACAGAAATGCCAACTGACCCAGCCGGGACTCGAACCAGCCACCATCTTGCTGTGAGGCGACAGTGCTAACCACTGAGCCACCATGTCACCCTAAATGTTACATACATACATGTGCTGTATCCGCCAGTGATGTCAGTTCAAAGAGCCAGTCACATGTTTCCTTGCACAACGTTTCTTTGACAACAGACTAGAATAAGGTCTGTTAAGTAAATTCAATTTAAATATTGCAATAGAATAAAAAATATTATGCAAATCGTACAACAAACTAAACAAATTGAGTAATTGAGCAAAAACTGTAGTATTTATGTTTATTGAATCTAAGTGTTTTAAATTAATACAACTTCAGGGATAACATTGTATATTGTGCTAGTTAAACATGTCATAGCATTTACATGCTATTAGTCTTTTGTTGGTTTGATTGTTTCTGTTTTTCTTCTCATTTGTTGCATTGTATAGAAGTGTTTGCTATATAAATTCATGTAAATGATATTTGGATAAATCACAGCTAGATTGGACTAGCAATAAACGTGGAGAGAAGACAGCAAGCTAGGATTTTAACCTGGGTCACCCCAAGCACAACCACAGTGGATTTCAGCAAATAATAATTTTAATAACAATACATATAGGCCTCAGATTAATAAAAGGACTAAGCCGAAAAGAAAATGAATGAATGAATGAACAATACATATCATGTGACTCTGAAAACTATATATTATAAGCTTATAGTCAAATCAGTGTAACATGATCACTTAAGAGTGCTTTTATTCTTCTTCACAATAATAATCACAAATAAATATACATAAGGTCAGTTGCAAAAATTCCTCATTGTGCGTCCAGTAAATCTCGACAGTATTTTTAATGCCAAACGACAGCCAGAGTAAACCCTCTGTTTGTTAGTACATTGGAAAATATGCTGGCTTCCACACAATTACTTCATGTTGTCCCAACACAAATCAATCAAGTTAACTTAATCGTTTTTGCTAATTTAAGTGGATTGAACATAAAAAAAATTAAGTTGTCCCAAAACAAATTAGAATAGTGTTGTTTAACTCCTAAAAAAAAGTAGTTTAAACAAGCAGCAAAAGTAATTTTTGAGTATAATTTTGGGTTAAATAAATTTAGCATGCAATCAATCAATCAATCAGTCAATGGAAATGAAATGAAAAAGACAAATTTCTGTGACCCCAAACTTTTGACCAGTAGTTTACATGTTGTTCCTTAATCTGTAGCATTCATAATTAATAATTTTTTATTGTTTATAAGTGCACCTGCAGACAGAGAAAGATTTGCTGAATGAATGTCTTTGAGCATAGCATAATGCATTTATTTATCCAGCTTTTCCTGGAACACTAAATCTTTAATAATGATCACACTCTGGCCTGGACTTCCTGTATTAACACCGTACACCGTGTACTTCACCCTTGGGTCGCAAGTCTAATGCTATAAAAGCGACCAGGAAGTTTCAAAGTTGAACCCTAATCTGATCGTTTTCAGGTCAGATCGGGTCATTGAGGCAGAATGACCATCTTTGAGGCACACTTTTCACAGTTTCAGGAATCCTGGTTACTGCACAATCATGAGGAGATTTCAGCTTTAGCACACCTTAATGTGTTTGCTCTCTTTTTTCTGAATGCGCCATTGGATCCATTTATAAGTGTATGCACTCTTTTCTGTGTTTCAGCCACACACTGTTTCCCGTATGTGAAGAAGCGCATAGCAGTGATGTATCAGCACCACACAGACCTGAGCCCTATTGAGGTGGCGATAGATGAAATGAGCGGGAAAGTGGCAGAACTAAGAGCGCTCTGTGCAACCAGTGAGGTCGATATGATCCGCCTGCAGCTTAAGCTTCAGGGGAGCATAAGTGTACAGGTGTGTATCAGAATCAGAAAGATTTGTTTTCCTCATTAAGGTTTTCACAGAATAACAGTGACTGGACAAAGACAGTAACAGTGGGGGAAATAAGCATTGAACGCCATGTTTTTTTCCTGGGAATAATAATTCTAAAGGAGCTGTTGACATGGAATTGAACCAGATTTTGGTAAAAATCCAAACAATTTTTGGGTCCAAAATTCTATTTTGGATCATTGTCTTGCTGAAATATCCACACTGGTTTCATCTTCATCATCCTGATAATGTAGATGTTGAACTGATCAGCTGATATTCATTTACAATGAGAAAAGTCAGAGGTTTGCTGAAGAACTACTGAGAGATTCCAGCTGCTGTCTGGGCTTTCACTGCCTTTCTACAACTCTCTTTCTTCATGTGTTCAATAATTTTTTTGTGTGTCATTTCATTACACAACTTCATTTGTAAACTAATTACATTTGTTTTAATTGTATATATGGATTTCTTTGGTTGCAACATCTAGTAAAAATTCAAGTCAACGGCACCTTTAGAAATATGTTTTCTAAGAACAATGTTGACATGTTCAATACTTATTTTCCCCACTGTAATAAAGGAATGAAAATAGTAAGAATACACAATATGACAAATGTATTTACAGTATATTACTATATTCAATATTGTATGTACAGTATAGCTATATTATGTCCAAATTAAAATGTTAACTATATGTGTTGTTAAATAAATAAGTGTATTTGTGTATAAATAGGGTTTCTTCCTCAATTATGATCAAGTGTTCATGAGATGGATTGCCTGAGAGAAGAAACTGTTCCTGTGTCTAGTTGTGTGTGCGTGCGTGCGTGCGTGCGTGAGTGTGTGTGAGTGTGTGAGAGAGAGAGAGAGAGAGAGAGAGAGAGAGAAAAACACATCACTGCTCAGCTCCCGAAACAGCCTAGGCAACATTTTTAAGCATCATGATGAAGCACTTGGGACAAACTGCGAGGGGGGAAAAAACTGTTTTAGGCAGAATGTATTCTTTGCTGATAATGAATTAAATACACTTTTCAGTGAGCAGTGTAGTAAGAAAGTGGTGAGAAACAATTATGAAAAGGGTATATGTATATATATTTTGGTTACATTTATTGTAATGTACAATTCATGCTATTAGCAAACCATTAACTGATCTTTTTAGCTCAATAACCGTCTAATTTGCTGCTTATTAATAGTTAGTAAGATAGTAGATGGGTTGAGGTATTGGGAGGATTAGGGATGTAAAACAAGATCATACTTTATTACTCATTGCTAATAAACAGTTAATATCTTAATAACAGGCAGATAATAAGCCAATAGTAAATGGTGTTAAAATAGTGTTTTTACTTAAACTAAATTGTTGCCTATATTTGTTTCCACAATAAAATAGAAAATTTATTTATGTATTATTTTAATAAAAAATCATAATATTAATGAACATCTTATTTGATGTTTGTGCTCATTACAATACAAAGATAATACATAAGCAGCGTGCTAATATTTAAGTTAGATTGCTAAATTGTACTGCAATTTTAAATGTAACTACAGTCATGGCCAAGTGTTTTGAGAATGACACAAATATTAGTTTTCACAAAGTTTGCTGCTAAACTGCTTTTAGATCTTTGTTTCAGTTGTATCTGTGATGTACTGAAATATAATTACAAGCACTTCATACGTTTCAAAGGCTTTTATCGAGAATTACATGACATTTATGCAAAGAGTCAGTATTTGCAGTGTTGGCCTTTTTTTTCAGGACCTCTGCAATTCAACTGGGCATGCTCTGAATCAACTTCTGGGCCAAATCCTGACTGATAGCAACCCATTCTTACATAATCATCTCTTGGAGTTTGTCAGAATTAGTGGGTTTTTGTTTGTCCATCCGCCTCTTGAGGATTGACCACATGTTCTCAATGGGATTAAGTTTTGGGGTGTTTCCAGGCCATGGACCCAAAATTTCAACGTTTTGGTCCTCGAGCCACTTAGATATCACATTTGCCTTATGGCACGGTGCTCCATCATGCTGGAAAATGCATTGTTCTTCACCAAACTGTTGTTTGATTGTTGGAAGAAGTTGCTGTTGGAGGGGTTTTTGGTACAATTCTTTATTCATGGCTGTATTTTTGGGCAAAATTGTGAGTGAGCCCACTCTCTTGGATGAGAAGCAACCCCACACATGAATGGTCTCAGGATGCTTTACTGTTGGCATGACACAGGACTGATGGTAGCGCTCACCTTTTCTTCTCCAGACAAGCCTTTTTCCAGATGCTCCAAACAATCAGAAAGAGGCTTCATCGGAGAATATGACTTTGCCCCAGTACTCAGCAGTCCATTTGTCATACTTTTTGCAGAAGATCAATCTGTCCCTGATGTTTTTTTTGGAGAGAAGTGGCTTCTTTGCTGCCCTTCTTGACACCAGGCCATCTTCCAAACGTCTTCACCTCACTGTGCGTGCAGATGCGCTTACACGTGCCTGCTGCCATTCCTGAGCAAGCTCTGCACTGGTGGCACTCCGATCCTGCAGCTGAATCCTCTTTAGGAGACGATCCTGGCGCTTGCTGGACTTTCTTGAACTTTTCTTTCTTGACTGACATAATGATCTCCAGCCTTGTGCTCGTCAACATTCTCACCTGAGTTAACAAGACGATTACTGAAATGATCTCAGCAGGTCCTTTAATGACAGCAATGAAATGCAGTGGAAAGTTTTTTTCAGGATTAAGTTCATTTTCATGGCAAAGAAGGACTATGCAATTCATCTGATCACTCTTCATAACATTCTGGAGTATATGCAAATTGATATTATAAAAACCTAAGCAGCAACTTTTCCAATTTCCGATATTTATGTAATTCTCAAAACTATTGGCCACGACTGTACTCAACAATAAACATCTTTTTTTTCTCTTTAGGTCAATGCTGGGCCACTAGCATATGCCAGAGCTTTCCTTGATGATGCCTGCGCCAAAAAATACCCAGATAACAAAGTCAAACAGCTTAAAGAGGTCTTCAGGTATATAAACGCCATTCCAGATGCCTTCCAAAAATCTCCACACAAATGCCTGGTTTCTAATTCTGTGTGCGTATATGATGTTTATGTATGCAGGCAGTTTGTTGAAGCATGTGGACAAGCTCTAGCTGTAAATGAAAGACTGATCAAGGAGGACCAACAGGAGTATCACGACGAGATGAAAGCCAGTTACAGAGACCTGGCCAGAGAGCTTTCAAACATCATGCATGAGCAGGTGACCGCACACATACACACAGCTGTGCCAGTGCTTCAGGACAAACCTTAAAGGGACAGTTCACACAAAAATGGAGCTTTAATCATTATCACACAGCCTCAAGTGGTTCCAAATATTTGAGTTTCTTTATTCTGTTGAACACAAAAGAAAATATATTAACACAAGCTGAATTCCTGTAACTATTGATTTTATTGATTAACAGTAGGAAAATAACAAATGGCGACACGGTGGCTCACTGGTTAGCACCATCACCTCACAGCAAGAAGGTTGCTGGTTCGAGTCCCGGCTGGGTCAGTTGGCATTTCTGTGTGGAGTTTGCATGTTCTCCCCGTGTTGGCGTGGGTTTCTTTTGGGTGCTCTGGTTTCCCCCACAGTCCAAAGACATGCGCTATAGGTGAATTGAGTAAACTAAATTGGCCATAGTTTGTGTGAATGAGTGTATGGATGTTTCCCAATGATAGGTTATGAATAAAGAGGTCTCTGAATAAACAGACTAAGCCGAAGGAAAATGAATGAATGAAAATAACAAATACTATAGAAGTCAATGGTTACAGGTTTCCAGTTTTCTTTAAAATATCTTCTATTGTGTTCAACAGAAGAAAGAAAGTCAAACAGGTTAGTCAAGTCAAGGGTGAGTAAATGATCATCCCTTTAAGGCTTTTCCTAAAATCAGGATGAAGGTCTTTTTTGTTTTTCACTTGGATATAAAAAGTTTGAAGCTGCAATATATGTCAGGATGCTCTCCACAGCTTGACTGATGTGTTCAACTGAACTAACGCTACACTACATAATTTTCATTTTTGAGTGAACTAACCCTCTAAGACAGGGGTGCCCAAACTCGGTCCTGGATGGCCAGTGTCCTGTAAAGTTTAGTTCCAACACCAATCAGACACACCTGGGCTAGCTAATCAAGCTCTTAGGCTTTCTAGAACCATCCGTGCAGGTGTGTTCAGGCAAGTTGGAGCTAAAATTTGCAGGACTTCGGCCCTCCAAGACTGAGTTTGTGCACCCCTGCTTTAAGATATTGGGTATCTAATTTTGATGTAGAGGTCTCCTACAATAGGTTTACATCCATTCCCGTTTTATAACACACATTTTTATATAGTGGCTAATTTATATGAGTTTGTGTGATCTCATTTATACAGTTTCGTATGATCTGTTTATGCATTCAGTGACAGTTTTGTTGAGTGCCCATGTTCAGTGATTGAATTATGTGCATAATAAGTGTCTTTCTTTCAAAGAGTCTTTCTTTTAAAGAAACAGTTCATCCAAGAATGAAAATGTACAGTTAATTTGCTCACCCTCAGGCTACTTTTTCCTTTAGTAGAACATTAAAGAAGATTATTTGTAGAATCAGTGGTGCTTGTTGATTTAAATAATGCAGGTCAATGGTCACCTGTTCTTGAGGTTAAAATAAACATACAAACAAGTCCAAAACAATCCTGTGGTTTCTAATGAAACACTGTGGTTTTATGAAGTGGAACCATCAGTCTGTGCAAGAAATTGAACATTATTTACAATATTATTCGCTTTAATCCCCAGTATTCTTATGCGTGAGAGTGCACTCAGATGCGAGATGTAAGAATGGTTCTTACCTGTGACTGTTCAAGATGCAGTAACTGTTATAATTCAACCTCACAGAAATGACTCTGTTTTAATAAATGAACTCACATACGAGTGTATGTATGCTTTAACTCTGAAAATTGGACTAAACTGGTTTCAGTTTACTAGAACTTCTGTTAAGCTGTTTTGATACAATCTACGTTGTAATAGCCCTATAAAATAAAGATTAATTGAAATGGTATTGAATGTGCACTTGCACATACATCATGAAGTGACTGGAAGCTCTCGCTCGCTACGCTTGTGTGTGTGTGTGTGTGTGTGTGTGTGTGTGTGCCTAGAACTGTTGGCTCAGGCTCCGTTTCTGTTGCAGTTTCAGAGTATTGCAATATGAACACAATTTCACCAGAAGGCTTCAATAACTCTATTCGGTAAGAAATCATTCATTTAGATTGATTGGGGTCCTTTTGTAAGGGTGTAAATAGTGTATAAAAAATTAACAAATTGCAAGCAAAAATAATTACAATAGGGGCAACATGGTGGCTCAGTGGTTAGCACTGCCTCACAGCAAGAAGGTCGCTGGTTCGAGTCCTGGCTGGGTCAGTTGGCATTTCTGTGTGGAGTTTGCATGTTCTCGCCATGTTGGCGTGGGTTTTCTCCAGGTGCTCCGGTTTCCCCCAAGTTTAAAGACATGCAGTACAGGTGAATTGAATAAACTAAATTAGCCGTAGTGTATGTGTGTAAATTAATGTGTATGGATGTTTCCCAGTACTGGGTTGCAGCTGGAAGGGCATCTGCTGCGTAAAACATATGCTGGGTAAGTTAGCGGCTCATTCTGCTGTGGCGACCCCTGATGAATGAAGGGACTAAGCCGAAAAGAAAATGAATGAATGAATGAATGAATGAATAATTACAATAGAGCAAAAAAAAAAAAAAAAACAGTATTCAGGTACAGAATTTGAATAATGAAATGTAAAATAATTCATTTCCATTCATCTTTATTGATAATTTTTAAATTACACTGTCTAGTCTTTATTGAATTAATAATTCAGTAAAATTATTCTTCATTAAAGTTACAAATGTTGCACTTTTTTGTCTCCTAATGTTTTTGAAATACCTTTAAAACACATGCAAATTATACACTTTAAGTCTGTTATGGTAATACTTTGCAATGACTCCACAAATCTTATGTATTCTCAACTGTTGTGCTGATTGCATATCCTGCGATATCTCAATGTATCATCAGGAGCCACGGGGTTGATTTGGACTTGTTTGGATGTGTTTATTTTTAATCTCAAAAACAGGTGACCATTGACGTGCATTATACAAATCACTAAGGACCACAGATTCAGCTAAAAATCTTCTTTAATGTTCTTTAATGTTTTAATGAAACAAAAAAGTCCTCAGGATGACCTGAGGCTGAGTAAATTATCTTTTCATTTTGGGGTGAACTATCCCTTCAGTGACAATAGATTTGTTTGTCGTGTACTTTGAGATTTAAAAATATGCAGATATAAGATGCACTGCACTATTACCATAGGCTGACATGAATATTTCATAACCATAACATTCATTCTCTCCTTTTTTTGTGCTGGCCTCTCTGTAGATTGGATGGTACTGTAATCATCTATTGAATTTATGATAAAATAGAAAATTTTATATTTCAAGTGTCTGCTTAATCTGTTTTTCCTCACGCTCTGCTCTTCCTCTTTGTCAGATCTCTGCTGTGGACGGTGGAACCAAGAGCGCTCTTTCTGATTCGCTGCATATTTTCAATGCCATCAGTGGCACGCCCACCGGCACCACCCTGCATGGCATGCCCAGCTCCGCCTCTACTGTGTGACCTTTCACCTCTCTGGCCTTAAACCCTTCAATCTACCCACAGCCAGAAAGACCGACAGACTCAACAGTCAAAGAACAAGATTTCAACTCAATCCGAGCATCAATCAGAACAAAGCAGGTGTGTCCGGTCTACACAATAAGCAGTTATTATTCCCATATGACTCGCATAAGTGAAAGAAGGAGTTCTTGTTCTTCTCTCATCCACTCCAGTCCTCCGTTCACAGGTGTTTCCTCTTGAGACTATCGCTTTTATTTCTTTCCCAAGCAAAACAACTTGAAAAATCTGCCTTTTTTACTATCACATTCCTCACTTTTCATGCTTTTCTTTAATTCTGGACGTTACTGCTCAGGCTGATATCGCTTCCTGTGTCCGGGGCAATAAGTGGTAGTGAAAAGAATATAACTGCGCTTTAATGTAGTTGGAAGTTTGAGCTTTACTGTACAAAAATACCCACGATCACCTGAGCCATTTGCGTTTTAGCCCACACTTCCATTCTAGCATTTTTCCCCTTTTTTATTTTGTTACAAGCTGAGAAACAAGTGCTGTTTCGTTGTAGCTAAGGTGCAATAATTCCCTTTCTTTGACTTGGTTCCCGAAGATCTCTTGCCAAAGTGCGAAGGCTAGATGTGAAAAATATATATATGGACAAAAGAGATGAACACAACCATTTTTATAACCATCTACGTTTGTTTAAATGTAAATTGTTTTATATGGGGGGGGTTAGAAATGGGGGGTATTTTTATTTAAATGAGTCTGTTCTGGAAATATATTAATGTCCTTAAACTCTCTGAATAAAATGTATTATTCAATTCAATTCATCTTTATCTATATAGCGCTTTTGCAATGTGGATTGTTTCAAGGCAGCTTAACATAGAAGTTCTGTCAGTCCAGTTTTCAGAGTTGAAATTCAGTTTAGTTCAGTTCAGTGTGGTTTTTCACTGCTGAAAGTCCAAACACTGAAGAGCAAATCCATCGATGCGCAGCTCCACAAATTCCAAACCATGCAAGCCAGTGGCGAGGAACAAAACTTCACCAACTGACGAAAGTGAAGGAAAAAACCTTGAGAGAAACCAGGCTCAGTTGGGCACGTCCTCTGGCCAAACTACTTGTACAGAGCTGCAGTCTAGATGCTGGAGAATGCTGGATGTCCATTGTGGAGAACTCCAGGTGTGAGTAGGTCACCGGGGGTTGTTCAGTCTGGCCCACGGGATCAATGCGAAGACTCGTCTGTCACTGGGGTCTTCCAGGAATCTGTCTCATGCTCTCCACTCCTCCATGACCCCCACAGGATCTGCTCAGGATACGGCCTGGTCCAGGATTATAGATACCTCTAGAAGGTTGCCATCATCTGTTCACAGGTCACAATCTCTAGAGGCCTCGGGATGAGTAACTCCAGGTGGAAAAACAAAGAAAACAATTAAGTAGCTGCTGTTCATAGTGCATTTAAACAAGAGTTATTAAATATCAAGGCAAAAATGAAGTGCTATAAATGTATACAGCAGTTATATGAATAAACATGAAAAGCACACGATTATTTCTAACAAAATGTCTGGTGCATTAAGACAGGAGGAGTGTGTCCTACTGGTGGTTTGTCCAGCCCACTCACCTGCATGGAGCACACTCATGCATCATACTGTTATGTGATGCATTGTGTGTATGCTTTACTTTATTATCTTGCATTAGTTTTCTGGTGTTTTCCATTAAATAAAATATATGTTTATCTTTATTACTTTGAACTTTATTATTTACCATTCAATATCCTCATGAAGGCCATTAGAAGCCGATTTGTGATCTATATATTATTTATGGCCTTTTTAAGGTTTAGTTTATGGCATACAACTGTTTATTACCACAGATTATCAGGCCTTTAGCATGATTGCAGAAACGTAATTTACAGTATTCACTCATATCTTACTTTAAAGCACCTACAGTTGAATTCAGAATTATTAGCCCTCCTGAATTATTAGCCCCCCCTGTATATTTTTCCCCAATTTCTGTTTAACAGAAATATTTTCAAAAATATTTCTGAACATAATAGTTTTAAAAGCTAATTTCTAATAACTGATTTCTTTTATCTTTGCCATGATGACAGTATATAATATTTTACTAGATGTTTTTCAAGATACTAGTATTCATGCTAATAATATTGACCTTAAAATGATTTTAAAAAATTAATAAACAACAAAGACTTTCTCCAGAAGAAGAAAAAAAATATATAGGAAATAGTGTGAAAAATTCCTCGCTCTGTTAAACATAATGTGGGAAATATTTGGAAAAGAAAAACACATTTACGAGCGGGCTAATACTTCTGACTTCAACTCTATATGCCATTTAGAATTCAGAAGGGATTGAGAATTGTCATAGTATCAGATAGAGTTACGTTTTAAGCTGTGGTCTGAATAAATCCTGCTGACTTGCTTTCTGTGGACACACTCTCCACTGTCTCTCTCCACTGTTGTCACCATTGTATAGCAGCAAAGTGTGTGTGTGGATGAGATTTGTTTACCTCTTCTCATGAATGAGGCGTCTCTTCATCTCCATGAGAGTCTCCATGTTCAAGGTATCTTCAGCTTTTCAGTACACTAAGCTTCTGTAAGGAATTTGTGGGACAATGTGCTTTGAGAAAGTATCATACACATCATTTCAAGTCAGCAAATCATGTATATAGGCAAAATGTACATGTATTTGCTGTTTATCTGTGCTCTGAGGTTGTATCTGGACAAGGTAATAAATGGTATTATTGAGGGAATTTAAAAACAGTCATATGATGTGTTGGCAGTGTTTTGATGTGCCAGCATTATCTAATCAACATGTTTGCTGTTAGCTGTTTCAGCTAGAAGAGTTAATTATTATATCAAATCAGCCTCTATTTACCAGTTAACAGGTGTTGTAAAAACAAGTCTACCCACTATTAATTGTAACAGGAGCAAAGTGTACATAAGCACGTAAATAAAATAACTTTTATTGAAAGTCTGTTCACCAAATAAGTTCCAAAAGTAATAATAAAGTGGTCAAAAAAATAAATCCATATCAATTAAGTTGCTTAATTCAAGTCTTCTGAAGAGACATGATCACTGTCTGTGATGAACAGATATAATGTTGACTTTTATTCACATATGTATGCTGATCACCAAAATGTAAACAGAAGTTCAACCATACCTGCTTGACATACAAGAACAAACCTCAAACCTCACTTGGAAGCTCAAACAATAGATATGTAAACAGAAATGCTCCAATCGCATACTGAGTAGGTGCAACATATTTCCCTTCACGTATGTAATAGTCTATGTCCTGCGAAGTACAGTATGAATATGGATACAATGAATGATATTCAGGCTCATTATCTGCTATGTTGTCATGATCTATCTTCATGAGCTATCATCATCAGTTATGCTGTAATTCCTGACTTTAAATGAGGGGTCAATAAACATGGAGGAGGGTTGGTGTCCTGCGGAGTTTAGATCCAACTTTCCTTAACACACCTCCCTGAAAGTTTCAAGTATACTTGGTAAGCCCTTGATTTCGCTTGTTTAGGTGTGTTAGGGTTGGAGCTCAAGTCTACTGGACATCAGCCATCCAGGACAAAGTTTGGTGACCCCTGTTATAACAAACAAACAAATTGGCTACACTGTGAGGATTTGCAGGGAGACTTCAGATAAAAAGGTGTCTCCTTAGACAATGTTTTCAAATTAAATTGATAGAATTTGGTTTAATAAGAATGTGTGCATCCTAGTGAATGGCCTCACATTTTTATGAGCACTTCAGTTCATTATATCTAGTTTTTTCCAAATGTGCCTTATGTGTTTTAATTAATGGGTTGCACTATTGGTATAGGGAACATATTCTAATTAACTAAAACAAAAGTTTAATATAATAATATTACATATAATACTATTGCACCACAAACATTCTTTATCTGCAGTAGGAACTGAACATCTCTGTTGTTAAGACACTGGTATACTTCAAATGATTTGTTTGATGGCAAAAAGAAGTTTGAAAAGGCTGAATGACAGTATACTGTTTATTAAACCTCCAACCTCTGGACTGCAGTAGGCAGGGTTTTAAATGTGTCACGATGCTTGTGTATCCTCTAAACACAACAATGGCGGCTGTGAGAGAAGAAAAGTTTTGTAAATATATGGCAACCACAGTGCCAAAGTGGTTTCCACGTATTTAAATTGTTTTATATGTGCCACAGACAGACACCAAATGGAAACATTTTTTAGAACTTTAAAAGATGCGTATGCATCTGTGTCAGCTATGCTACTGCAAGAGAGGATGGGTGCAGCAGCTCAAAGGGATCTCTCTGCAGTGCTGTCAGGACTATACAGAGATCCCATGAAGTGGCAGAGGAGGGTTTAACCTCCTGGCCCCTGCTCAAGAACCTGATGATCAGGTCATTCTTTCCCACTGAGCTGCCACAAATCATCGTCATGATTAGCAGTGATCATCAACCTGCAAACCTACACCTTGTAAAAGCTCACACTGACTGGGCATCTCTGGGGATCCTCTTGGTAAGAAGAACTCCATTTCAAGCCAAAAAGTTTTCTCGTAGTGGGAGCTCTGGCCTCAGTTATAATGTCAACCACCGCTGGTTACAGATCACTGAAGTCCACCACCGAATCCACTATAGATCCCTGAGAAACAAGGTTGTTCCTCAAGGGGTTCTCCCAGGGAAGGGTTGTTGCATGGCACCTCTGACGACTTGCTGAAGGGCTCTCATGCGGTTTCTTTCCCTCTTAATGCATTCAAGCAGGTGAGCACTGCCTAGTTGAACTTGTTGGTGAGAAGTGCAGCTTCATCACAAAAATAGAGATAATCCACACAAGCCATAATAAGCCATCACCAATAAAGTTGAGGATACAGATGGCCATTTTCTTTAGTGGGGCAAGGACAACCTTTGTAACCCTAATGAAGGTGTGGGAAGAAAAAGATAACCTGAAAGGAAAGGCCTTGCCCGAACCTCAAAGGCAAACCAAGGGGGGCTTATTAATGATCAGTGTTAATTTCATTGCTTTCTTATTTCATTGGCGAAATGAACACTGATGGTAGTGTAAACAACTCATTCAATTGCCTACAGAGTATTATTTAAAATAAATGTAAAGTAAACAAAAATAACAATAACATGTGACTTTATTTGAAGATAGTAGATAGCAAAAATCTCTAAGTGCTATCTGAAAATTTCTTCTAAAATGAGCGTTTTTCTCACTGCCCTCGCTGTACATTCAGCATTTTAACATTTATGACAAAGAGTAGGTTCTTTTCATGTCCTTTAAAGTAAAATAACAGCATAAACATATGAGGCTGATAAAAATACTCAGTGTGGAAGGAAATGTCAGACAGCACTTAGGTTTTTGCATTCGTTCATTCCTTTATTCATTTATGTATATTTATTTATTGGAAAAACAAAGGCATTTAGCACTTTTTAGAAATTATCTTTAAAATAAAATGTCTTTTTTTCTTTGGAATGTTGAGAAAATGACTATATTAATTACTTATTAACTTCTGTATCTTAGTGCAAGGCCAAAAGTTCCTGACATTTGATTTGCTGTATCAATCGATAAGAATGCCATAAATAACTAAACTGCTCCTCAATTGCCTCCTCCCACCTGTACGCACACACACACAGTCACACTAATCACAGTCCCTAACGCTGTCATAAAAATCCACGTCAAGCTCATCTGAAACCATTGGTGTCCAAGGATACATTTTATTGTCCAAAGTCTATATAAGTGTTGCCTGTCTCCCTCAGAGTACAGCTACGTCTGTCCTGGCTGGTGTGTGTGTATGTGTGCGTGAGTGAGTGTGTGTGTCTCTACACTAAAGGATATTATCACCAGAGGACCAGAAAAGTCGGAGGAGTCACCATGGCAGGTCAGTAAGCATAGACGTTTATTGGCACCTGAGGAAATGGAACAAAATAATCATCATTTTGACTGTTAACTTTTGTGTTTGTACATCTGAATTGATTGTAAAGAGAGACAAAGTGTGTTGTTTGCTAAGTTTGTCCATCAATATGGTACAGTGATTAAATATGTTTTAATTCAAGTTGAATAAAGATTTGTATGAATTACTTTTGCAGACAAAGAAGGACAAACGCAGAAGAAGCAAAGGGTGAGACCTGTAGAAACTGATCAGTGATGCTTTTATATATACTTACAAAAATGAACTGTTATTCTACAAAAAAGCATGTAGTTACCACAGCTTAATCATGGTTTTATTGCATTATCCATAGTGTAACTATGATATTTATATAGTAGTCTGTGGTTATACAAATGGTTATCAATATACAAAAAACAATTACTATACACTGTAAAACCCAATAAGTTAACCTAAACTGTTTGAAAAAAACTATTGCGGTAAACCATTGAGGATTTGAAACCAAATGGTTTGAGTACTACAAACTTTACTATAAACTATATATATTTATTTTGAGTCATATACACATATCATTTGTGTTGATCTTATCAAACATTTAGAGTATTAGTAACTTAAACATTTTAAGTTCAGTTAATACAACAGTTCAAACAACTATATAGCTACTCAAATTGTTTGGTACTGTCAACACATAAAACAGGATTAATTGATTCATAACTCATTTGGCTTACGTTCTGCTGAACATAATCCGTTTATGAGTTGCCATAACTCTTTTTAATTAAGTCAAAGTAACTTAAATTACTAGTTAACTTACTTCATTTAGTGATTTTCACTGTCAGGTTTTACACTGTAGTTTTACTATAATTAATTTATGGATATTTTTTCTTATCAGTATGTTCTTGATTTAATGATATTTTTATAATCAAATAATAAATACATTATACATTATTGTCATCACATAGTATAATATAATATGACTGGTTTTCCCTAGGACATGTCATCAGAAAATATTGTTTAAACAAAAAAAGAAAAAACGTATTTATTTATTATATGTTTTATTTTGCTTTATTATAGGCAAGTTGCTTTGGATATCCTGTCAGTATATTTTTCATTGTGGTGAATGAGTTCTGTGAGCGATTTTCATACTATGGCATGAAAGGTAAGTCTAAACAGTTTGACTTGTTCCTACTCTCACACGAATATCTCACTAATTCTTCTTTTTGTTCTATTCTTCATCTCTTGTGTTTTTTTTTGTTTTGTTTTCCGCAGCGGTGCTGGTGCTGTACTTCAAGTATTTCATCGGTTGGGATAATGATTTTTCCACCACCATCTACCACACGTTTGTGGCTCTCTGCTACCTGACACCCATCTTGGGAGCCATAATTGCAGACTCGTGGCTGGGAAAGTTCAAGTGAGTCTTAAGACTTGGATAACTCAGAATGGCCACACTACTATACTATCCCTATGCTATCCCTATGCATAATAGGAGTTTTAAGTGCACTCAACTTTGAAAATTCCTTTTTAAAGGGAATCTCTTCCTAAGATATCAAAACAACTCATATCGGCAAAATTTCCTAAGCTTTTTTCTGTGCGAGGATGCGTTAAATTGATCAAAAGCAACAGTAAAGACTATTATAAAAAAAATGTATTCAAAAGTTAAAAGTTACAACAGCTTTATTTCAAATACATACATAATTCATAATTAAAAAAATAAATAGTTTGTCTGAAATTTGCATTGATCAATGAATATTGCAAAAAAGGATAAAAATGATATCCTTTCATTGTTTCCACAATGATATCACAAAAAAGGGTGATATTGGTAATAATAATAAGAATTGTTTATAATACAACAATTTAGCATACTATAATAATACATTATGCTACAAGTCATCTTGCCTTCCATTTAGTAGATGCATTCTCCTTCCTTTTAATTTAGTTATTTCTTGGTAATTTAATTAGTATTAGTTTTTAACTATTATTATCTTATACTGTTTAATTGTAAATCTTTACTTTTGACATTGCCACAACATTTGATTGGTATTGTTGAATGACTGCAGTCAGTTGCTTGTAATTTTCTGTACACTTTTATTACTCCCGTTTCTATTTTTCTTTCTCATTTTGTCTTATTTTTCTTTTTCCCCCTCAAATAAATCCAATAAATAAAAGATAAAGAAAACTTCACATAAAATCAGTAGTTTACATATTTAAAAACGCATTGTGAGGTGAATAACAAATACGACATTATAAATTTAAATATCCAAATTTCATAAAAATATATATATATATATTATTGCATTTAAAATAGCTATTCTTATAGATTGCACTACAAAATTTGTAACAAAGCATTTTTTATTTGTAATGAGATAAAACATCTCTACATCAGAATAAATGAACAGAAGTGATTTTATACCAATAGAAAAAAACATTAAATACAAGCGTCTATTGAAATGTCAAAACATGAAATAATATTGTCCTATTGTCGTTATTCAGTTTAACAGATATATTTGTGTATAAATAAAACAGCATACTTATTCTTATTAAAATATATGATATTTATATAATATTTTTTCGTATGATTTTTTTATATGACAATTTGTCATAGTAAATTGTATTATATTAAAAAATTTACTTTTTGCTGACTAATGGGTAAAGCCTAGTTGTCTGAAACATGGGGGCAAAATATGCTGCAATTAATATATTTCAGTCTTTTAACCAAATTACTGACGATTTTTTTTATGTATAAATCATATAATTGTTTTACGTATACATTTTATATGTATAAATGTAAATATCATTACACTGAATGAAATTTTACCAAGTTTCTTCTGTAATTTATGGTAAAAAAAAAAAAATATATATATATATATATATATATGATTGTCATTATTTGAATTTTTTTCTCTGAACGTTTTTATTAAACAAGACATGTTCTAATGGATGATTACTATATGAAAAGCATGATTAACGTCTGAAAAACAAATATCAAACCTGTCTTACGCTTTTACTGTTGATTTACCCCAAATACAATTTTTTCTGAAATTGTACCTATAACTAATAGCTCTCCCGAACCCATCTTTTAAACTCCTGTGCTAAGAAACAATACCAACACTCAGAAAATGATGTTTTGCTGTTAGTTCAAACTGTTTATTTTAAATGAGCTGAAACAACACAATTCTGTTTTTGTTTGTTTTGGGGGGGAGGGGGAAAGCTTAATTGTTTTATGTTTAATCTACTTCAATTTGTAAAAACTAATAAGTTAACTTAATTCCTTCATGTTGTCCCAATCGATTGTGTGGAAGCCAGCATTTTGTACAGTGAATGTTGACACTAGATTCTGATTTTGAGTCGAGTAACTGATGTGCATACGTTCATCTTCATCTCTTCTTTCTGCAGGACTATCGTTTATCTGTCTATAGTGTACACCGTTGGTCAGGTGATCATGGCTATCAGTGCCATCCATGACATCACAGATGCAAACAGAGACGGCCGTCCTGACAACATGACCTTACACATGTGAGTTACTATACCACTCGCAAAACACTAATAAATTAGTTATTATTATCATTATTATTATTGATAATAATAACAATAATAATAATACACAGTTGAAGTCAGAATTATACGCCCTCCTGTGAATTTTCTTTTTTTTTATATATGTATCCCTAATGATGCTTAACAGAGCAAGGGATTTTTCATAGTATTTTCTATAATATTTTTTCTTACTTGTTTTATTTCGGCTAGAATAAAAGCAGTTTTTAATTTTTTTAAAGCATTTTAAGGTCAATATTATAAACCTCCTTAAGCAATATTTTGTTGATGTTGTATTGATATATGTTTAGAAATGTGTTGAAAAAAATCTTTCCGTTAAACAGAAATTGGGGAACAAATATACAGGAGGGCTAATAATTCTGAACTCAACTGTATATTTATATGAAGTTAAACTTCAAACAACATTAAACCAGTTGTTTACTAGCTAAGGTTAGTACTTTTGATTTCATTTGTCTGATTAACTCTTTAATTCCTAGTGCATCACAAACTAGTACATTTTTGCATCGACATACAGGATTCACCTAATATCTAGTTTCTTTTCCTGTTATTTAGTATTTTTCTGCTTTCCATTGTTACTTTCTGCCGAGAATGCATTTATATACTGTACGTGCATCTAATATGCACTGGGAAAAAAATTTAGTTGAATTAAATTAACTTTACAAGTCATTTTAACTTATATCACTTACACTGACTTGAAATGTCAAGTTCAAATTTGTATAACTTAATAAATAAAGTTAAAATAAGTTAAAGTCAAATAAAATTATGACTTTCTGATTATATCATGTTTTACATCGTACTAATCGTACTGTTGCATTATCTTTTGCAATGATATTTACTTATTATATTTTTTATTTTGCCTTTTTTCCCTTCATCACTTGAAATAATCATAATAAATGAATAAAAATGAATTTTAAAAAACGTAGTGACATTCAGCGTTAGGTAAAGTTACTTTTAAAAGTAGTATATTACAATCTTGAGTCACTTTTCCTCAGATATTAAAACAATTCATATTAGTAACATTTTTCAAACTTTTTTTTCTGTGCGAGGATTGATCAAAAGCGACAGTAAAACTATTATAAAAGTTACAAAAATCTTATTTCACATAAATATATTACTTTTGAAATACGCATTTATCAAAGAATACTGCATAAAAGGATAAAAACGAAAAAAAAATCCTATTAAAAATATATAATATATAGAAATACTATACTGTACAATATTTTACAATGTACTATACTGTTTATAATACAACAATTCAGCATACTATAATGATATATACTGCTGCTGCCACAGGAATGAGTACATTTCCTTTAATAATACTGTAGATAGGAACTCTTAACTGCTAATGCAACATTTCTATAATATTTTACAGTATTACTGTTTTCATTTCATTTTGATCAAACAAATGAGGATAAAAAAGCTTCACATTTAAATCTTTTAAAATCAGTAGTGTACATATTTTAAAATGCATTGTGAGGTAAATGACAAATATGACTTTATAAATTGAAATAAAAATGTATATTTTAGAAAATCATTATATTATTGCATTTAAAATAACTATTCCTAGTGATTTCACAACGAAAATTATAGCGAAGCTTTTTTTTAATTGGATGAGACGAGATTGGATGAGACGAGTACCGTTTTTGTGTTAACATCAGATTAAATAAACAGAAGTGATTTTATATCAATGGAAAACATTGAAAACAAGTGTCAGCCTTTATATGTCAAATACGATTTGTGTAAATGAATTGTCAAAACAAGGGGGAAATAATATATTGTCCTATTGTTATTAAGTTTAACAGACATATCTATAATTTCGTATGTATAAATATACACTGTAAAACCTAACAGTGAAAACCACTAAATTAAATAAGTTAGTTTAACTTAGAATTTTAATAAAGTTACTTTGACTTAACGTAAAAGAGTTACTCAATTAAATAAAAATAAATAAACGTAGTGACATGCAGTGTTAAGTAAATTAACTTTTAAAAGTAGTAGATTATAATCTTGAGTCACTTTTTTTTAAAGAAACTACATTTGTTACTTAGTTACTTTTTAAAGAAAGCAATGTGAATGTGTGTTATATTATTTTTGCTTTTTTTAAGATTGAGATGGGATTAATATTGAAATAAACTACTTTTAAAATTAAATTGACTCAACACTGGTGAAATGACGGTTCAGTGCTATCAAGCGCCCATTAAGACCTTATTACAGCGATTCAGAGTTTATTCTCTTTTACTCTAGAGCATTGTCGATGTTGGGACTCATCTTGATTGCTTTGGGAACTGGAGGAATTAAACCCTGTGTGGCAGCATTTGGAGGAGATCAGTTTGAAGATCACCAGGCATGTGGACACACACTCGCACACACACATTATCGTGTTTTATGGGGACTTCCCATGACAAAATGATTTTTATACTGTGCAGACTTATACTGTTTATCCTGTCTTTTTCCTATAACCCCACCACTAGAATAGTTTTACATTTTCAAAAGACTTCATTCTGAATGACTTTACTAATTGCCTGTAAATCAGCTGTTATCAGTTCAAGGTTAGGTTTCTGATACTGAGCTTCCGAGATTAACAAATACTGATACTGGAGTGATTTGTAGTCAAAGGCCAGAGGTCAAAGTATCATATGTGTTGTCCTGTGTTGAAACAGAATGCTAAATTATGAGCAAAGCGGAGTTTTCTGTTAGGGTAAATATAGATATACACATGTGAGTAAAAAAGGAAAAGTGTTATTCACTAGTTGGCCCATCATTTAAATTTAAAATTACTTTTAAAGTTAAAGTCAGTGTGAACCGGAAGTTGCATAGACCTTTCTTTCAGAATGTTGATGCACTTCCGACTGAAACTGAATACTCAGTAGGGAGCGAGCTTTCTTTTTGTATGTCATTCCCTTAAAGTAAGAGGCACGAGGTAAAAAATATTGTGGTTGAAGTCTCAAACTGACATCAACAGAGGGACCGTCACTCCAAACACAGCTCACACTTTGATACCTAAACAATTATATATATTTTTCTATGGATTAACTTGGAATAAGAATGTTATTTATTTTGTTATATTTTAAAAATGTTTGTTTTTTTAGAATGACAAAATACACATTGTAATTTTAGATTTTAAATAATAAGCCTTTAAATATTGTTTGTAAAAGCGGTATGATTATTATAAAATTCTTATGATTATAAAATCACAAAGTCTGTATTGTAATTATATGTAATATGTACAGAGGTCCTCATATGACAAAAATATGATTTCCTAATTCCTTTCTTTGATTTTGTAGAGCATATGCATGATTTATTCATTTGTTCCCTCATTTTAAGTAAATTGTGAATGCTGTTTATTAATTTGTTCCACCATTTTACGTATGAATATATATATATGAACATGAAATATAGTACGTGAAAATATAGTACACGGACAGTACAACTAAGTGTTTATTTAGTATTTAAGTAATTATTGTGTTTGCACGATTTACCTGTAATGAGGGCACAAAATGCTTAAAACAAGGGAACTAATTAGTGTGCATGATTTAGTAAATCGAGGGAATGAATAATGATTTACTTAAAATGATTAAACGAATGAATAAATCATGTGTATGCTCTAGTAAATCGAATGTGCGCATTAAAAACTTATATTCACGATTTTTGTTTTCTTGCATGTCAAGTTAGGCTAATAATCATCTTTAAAGAGTAAATAAATACATATTAGTTTTGTAAGATTGTAATTATTGTTATATGAAGTGTTTTGAAATCCAGCTCAATCTTATAGGGATATTTTCATTGATTTAGTTTTTTACTATTGAAATTCATTCATTCATTCATTCATTTTTGCAATTAAATTTGTTTCCCAAATGTCTTTCCCGGTTTGTTTTATGAAATAATCCACACGTAATTTTATGGTTAGTAAGAACTGAATACCTTTATTCAGCAAGTTTGATTAAATTAGTTAAATCTAGTGACAGTACCACGTTTTCAGATTGATAATTCTGCCAGTGGTAATTCAAAAAATAGTAAATAAATGGTGTTTGTTAAAACTTGATTGTTTATGTAAAAATATTTGGCAGAACATCCAGAAATCGGAACATCTGTTTGATTAATAATGATAATATTCACATATGTGTCCAATTGTCAAATAACATTTTATAACCTATAAAAAATATCATTATAATTGTAAAAGCAAAAATCACAAAATTTCTGTTTTAATTGCATTTTTTATTCATTTTTTAATTGAATGTAATAAAATGAAAACATCAAAATTTTTGTGATATTAATAATTATTTTCATTTCATTGCAGGAAAAACAAAGAAGCACTTTCTTTTCCATCTTCTATCTGTCCATCAACGCTGGCAGTCTGCTCTCCACTCTCATCACACCCATCCTGAGATGTAAGAACTGTTCAAATCACCACAGCACTGTTGAATTTCTTCCTTAACACACTTTTGAACAATCTGCCTTGTGTTTGTTTGTGTGTGTGCTTGTTGTGATCTTCAGCCCAGGAGTGTGGCATCTACTCAAAGCAGAGCTGTTTTCCTCTGGCGTTTGGTGTTCCAGCAGCTCTTATGGTGGTTGCCCTCAGTAAGTTACAGCAGTTTGCATTTGCAATGCTCTCTCTGACCACTCGGTGGCAGCCTTGATGAAACTGAGTTTTTTTTGTTTTTCTGTTTGCAGTTGTGTTCGTCATAGGACACAAAATGTATATCATGGAGTCTCCAAAAGGCAACATCCTGCTGCAAGTCATTAAGTGCATTGGAGTAAGTAACTAATAACATCATTTTTTATTTGAAGATTAAATGAGGCAGTATACGTTGCATTTTCCTTTATTAGATTTGACATTTACATTTAAATGTAGTCATTTGGCAGACGCTTTTGTCCAAAGCGACTTACAGTTGGAGAGGCATTCAGTGATTCAACAAGAAGAGGGAATACACACAAGAAGTACTAATTATACAAAGACCCTTTTTTTGTGCTCAGAGAATTAAATGCTAGAGTAAGGATGGGGAGTGGTTTTTTTTTAGAGAGAGAGAGAGAGAGAGAGAGAGAGAGAGAGAGAGAGAGAGAGAAGAGTTTCTAGGTGGTTTGTCAAGCCCACTCACATAAATGCACAATGTTGTTATTTAGTCTTTTCTATTTTATCTGTGATTGTAAGAAAGTGTCTGGTCCTACAACTACAACAAACTCCAATCACAATGTAATATGCAAATATTATGAGGATAATGATCTCAGAGATTGCACGGTGGATGCTAAACATTAAGTCAATGGTAGATTTCAGAACTGAGAAGTCGTATACAGTTGAAACAGCCAAATTTGAATATATTTTCACATATTTCCCAAGTGGAGAGTTTTTTCAACACATTGTTCAACATAATCATTTAAATAACTAATTTCTTTTGTTTTTGCCAAGATGGCAGTACATAATATTTATTAGTTATTTTACAAGATATTAGTATTCAGTTTAAAGGGCAATTTAAAGGCTTAAATAAATTAAGTATGCTAACTAGGCAAGTTTGGTTAATTAGGCAAGTCAGTGGTTTGTTCAGTAGCCAATT